>JABXWE010009407.1:0-36338 GCA_014611495.1 Limonius californicus | reverse complement strand
GACCTACAGTAAAGAACAATGCTAAGTCAATTAAATACTTTGGTGTTATAGAAATAGTATTTTTAATTTCTGTTTTGTGTTTACGAAAATTCCTCCACATTCATTATGTCGACGCATTATCGTAAACAAAACAGAAATTAAAAATACTATTTCTATAACACCAAAGTCTTTAATAAACTTAGCATTGTTCTTTACTGTAGGTCACAAGCACTACCCATTGTTTTTGCGATCATGGCTACCTGATAATTGCATGTCGTAACGACAGTCCAAAACTTGAGACAAGCATTTTAAGGCAAACGGTTACATTTACGCGTATGAACTAAGAGTACCTTGTTTTTGTACATTTTAATTCTCTTTCAGAAAGTAACATAAAATTTTAAAATGTTCTACTAATAACAAAGTTAGAGCTAATATTAAATTTCAGTGGCAGGTTAAGTGCCTCTTATGGTCAAGTCTGGTTAATGAAAATAATTTTGTGACTGTACTATATAATGATAAGTACGTATACCAAATTTCAAAGAAATATCTTTAGTTTTGTGGAAATTACAATAAAAAGAAAAAATAAAAAATTGAACTTTTAAGGCCCTATAACTTCTTAAGGAAGGACTTTCTGTCTAAGGTATATTAGGTTTAATAGGTTTATTTTTACCTAAAGAATAACTAAACGCTGGCCTATTCTTTCTGAGACACCCTGTATTACAATCTTTCTCGTCTATATGAGTTCTCATATATTCTTGCAACCAAATTCTTCCTTCACTTTCATTATGATTGAGTCATCCTGTATACGAAATTAAAGTAGATCACATGTTGGAAAGTGACAAGTCAAATATATAACCTAAAATAATATTTTGTAAGGTCTTGCATATTTAGTAAAAATAAAGAAAATATTGTTAAAAGTGTATTTAAGTAACACTAATTCAACATTACGGGCCTTTATTACCTTGTTACGTAGTGAAGGTGAAATTTTTACAAATTTATTCATCAACATGGATCCAGTATTCAATACCCATGATACCAAACCAGATGTTACTAGTGGAGCCTCGTTATTAAATACCCATAGTCCTACATGCAATGTCTGGGATCATCCTAAAATTAAGGAAGAAATATCTGAAACGGAATTGGGAACAGATGGTAATTTTGAGTTGCATAGTAAAATAAATGTTAAGTTAAATAGTACAAATAAATGCACATCAAAATAGGATTTTCATGAAAGAACCAAAGGATGCTTTTGTATTTTTATAATTATATTCATAGCGACTCTTGACGATATAAAAGTTATTATAGTTTAATTATGTACGGCAGAGCTGCATTAAATATCAATTGTTATTTATTAAATAACAGCGTAGTTTGGGATTATTTAACATTACTTTGTTGTAACTTTTTGACAAAAATGTTACTCAGGATATCACATATAAATAGATTCATGTTTTTCAGAGAAAGACAAACAGATTCAAATATGGGATTTAGGATCGAAAGTATCGGATTTACATCATGATGGTAAATATGGTTATGATTTCTCCATCAAGGTGGAATCTTTGCATGAAGAATTAGATGTAAAAACTGAAACTCTTGATCTTATTCAACACTATGAAGATACACAGAAGAATAGCTTACAAGAAAATATAAAAACTCATACAGAAGAGAAACCGTTCAAATGCAATATTTGTAACTATGAAAGTGCAAGAAAAAATAGCTTGCAAAGACATATGAGCACTCATACAGGAGAAAAACCTTTCAAGTGCAATCTATGCGACTATAAATGTGCAGCAAAGATTAGGTTGCGAGAACATATGAGAACTCATACCGGAGAGAAACCTTTCAAGTGCGATATATGTGACTATGAAGGTGCATGGAAAATTAGGTTGCAAGCACATATGAGAACTCATACAGGAGAGAAACCATTCAAGTGCCATATATGTGACTATAAAAATGCAAGAAAGATTAGATTGCAAGAACATATGCGAACTCATACAGGAGAGAAACCATTCAAGTGCCATATGTGTGACTATAAAAATGCAAGGAAGATTAGATTGCAAGAACATATGAGAACTCATACAGGACAGAAACCATTCAAGTGTAATGTATGTGACTATAAAAGTGCATGGAGGATTGATTTACAAAGACATATGACAATTCATACCGGAGAGAAACCTTTCAAATGCAATGTATGTCATTATGAAAGTGCAAGGAAGATTCGGTTGCAAGAACATATGGGAACTCATACAGGAGAGAAGCCTTTCAAGTGCAATGTATGTGACTATGAAAGTGTACGGAAGAATAGGTTACAAGAACATATGAGAACTCATACAGGAGAGAAGCCTTTCAAGTGTAATGTATGTGATTATAGAAGTGTATATAAGATTGGCTTACATCAACATATGAGAACTCATGCAGGAGAGAAGCCTTTCAAGTGCAATGTATGTCACTATGAAAGTGCAAGAAAGATTCGGTTGCAAGAACATATGAGAATACATACATAAGAGAAACCTTTCAGGTGCCACTAATAAAACTTCTAAAGCAATTTTCAAACATTTATTTGTTATAAACAAATTAACCCTATGTCTGTGCAGTGTTATAATACTATAAATAAATTCTGTAAGCAATGCAGTCATTAAGACTTAGACAGGAGAAGAAACGAAATAAGTATGTGAACTTGCATGTGATTACAGTGAATGTCTGCTAAATTTATTTATGTTATTTTACCAGACTTGGTTTATAATATGTGTACTACCAACACATTATATTGATTACTGATGATTAAAATAAGATGCCTGTTTTTTTATTAGCACAAACAATGTAGCAGTTTATTTGCGGTCATTTTGACAGCTGCTTAAAGCACAAAAACCATGAACGGTAATCTAATTGTTTTAAAGAAATAACAAGGGGCACATCTGTATACGGTCTTTTGACCCTCAATGGGGTGTTCTTAGAGGAAAGTTGGGGACGGTAGAGATGAGAGAGATATAATTTAAAAACTGGGAAAAAGGCAAGCTATAACTAGTAAATTAAACTCCTTACTATGGAATAATGAAATTTAAAAGGAGACAAAAACCTGCTTGTTTAAAACGTTAGTAGAGAGTTGTGTAACATGTGGGTCAGAGATGGACGTTAAATCAAAATATGAAAAAAAGAATAAATACAGTGGAAAATAGCTACTGGAGGAGATGTTGTGGTGTTCCATTCGGATATGTTCTGGTGATAATTATAAAATTGTTGTTTTTAAATGTGATCACTGAAGAGGGATTTATATGCGAACAATTTTGATGAAATATGCTCATATATATGTAGTAAAAAATGACGAAATATCCCCAAAAATTCAAATAAAGCACATTTTTAAATTTATTTACATTTATTTACAAAAGCTGATATAAATGGGGAAGTATGTATATTATAACAAGGCTAAATATGTCATCGATTCTAATTTACGACAATGTGTTTTTCCAATTTATTTACGCGGAAATTTTGTCCTTTATCTGACAAAATGTTTTTGTAACTTGAAAAGCTCCTTTCAAGATCTACATCTTCAAGGATTTTGCAGCCGCTGTTTTTTTCTAAAATGCATAAACATTTTTTATTTACTGAATTACCGATTTTACCTAGAACTTTTAAAATGTTGTCTTTAAATTCTTTAACGATTTCAACGAAAACTATTAAAGACATTTTCTGCTTTTCTACACTATTTATAGTTTTTACTATAAAACTGTAATGCGTTTTAATAAAGGTTAGTTGATTTGTCAATGAAGTTTTTGTTACAATATTTTATGCCTTTGTAATAGCAGTACATCAGTGCTTTGTTTGGAAAAAAAAGGTGGTGGAACGCTCTTCCCATTACTAAAAATATATATATTCAGCGTGGTCTAAACATCAAATTTCAGGAAATTCTTTTAAAACTTTAAATATCAATCGAAAAAGGTGGTGGAACGCCGTTCCAGTGCGTTCTATGACAAAAAAAGCACTGGCAGCACTGTCTTCGGCATTAAACTCTAAAAGTAATTCCTTAATTGCTACGAAATGTTCAGCTTAAAGATTGCCGCTTCCAACCAAGTTCCCCACCTAGTCAACACTGATTCGGGAGGTAAAGATAAATTCGGCAATTTGTTCCTGTACAACCAAACCCATAAAGGACTTTTGACAAATACTGTTTTGACGATACTAAGTAGTACATTTTCGTCAGGAAATTCACATCTAATATGTTCAGCTACTATGTTACATCCATGAGCTAAACAAGTCACATGAACTAAATTTGGATAAATTGTTTTAAGTTGTTGACTGGCTTTAACCATGTAAGGGGCGGCATCTGACACCATAAGTAAAATTTTTTCAGTAGGAACAAGCATTAGGCGCAAAATAATTCATAAAATATTCATTTATAGATCTTAAAATACTTAAATGGTTAGTTTTGTCTAACTGTCGACACGCAATTAAATAAAGTTCACTAGGTTCATCTTCGCGCATAGATCCTATTAACAAATTTACAATGTACCGCCCACAAGAATCAGTAGTTTCATCCACAATAACATAATTGTATCGATTTTCTACGATCTTCTTGACTTCTTTTAGGGTATCATAGATGTGAGGCACGTAGTTCTTTCTTAACGTACTTTCATCTCGGGAACACTTTTCTTGGAATATTTTTCCAAAAAACTTTTAAAAATAGGATTTTGCAGTTTTTTCGCTGGGTTTGTATCTACAGCAATAACAAGCATTTTTTCAAATTATCTGAGCTTTGAGTATTTGAAAACCAACCAAATGTTTATCAAAGAAGGAAGAAAACAATCTTACAACTCACCATTTTACTACAGGCTTTGCAGAATATGTTTCAATTGGTGTGAACAAGCTCGGGATAGCTTCTGATCCAGGAATTAACCAGGCTCGAATTGTCTTTTGGCATACTGCAGTTCTCACAAACAAAAATACTTTTACGGAAGAACTAAATGTTCGCACTGACCGGCTAACAGTCACTGATTTCTGATGATTGATGGAACAATTTTACAAACATCAACCTCCACCGCATCTGTTGAGAAATTACTTGGAAATCCCTAATTCACTACCTGGAATATTCTGCCTGCTTAAGCCGGAAAGGGGCACAAACAAACCTGTAATTACAAGAAACCCCATGTCTTCTTAAGTCGGAATAAGACAATAAATAAAAATCATCCTTACAACCACATTTTCTGATGAATTTCAGAAATTCAGGAAAAAATGTAGCCCCTTCGACACAAATTCTTTCAAATTCTACATATTTGCACGTTTTTTATAAATATGCAAAAACTGGGTAAAATGCGTGTCAGCTGTCCCGGGTTCGAGTCCGGACGCCGAGGTCGGTGGTTTTTTTCTGAGCGATAAAAAACGCTAAAACGGCCCTTCTTCGCGGATAGGAAGTAAAATCGTAGGCCCCGTGTCCAAGTGTTGTTGGGCACCTGTAACGCCTAGTTGGCAACAACAATACTACTGACTACTAAGTGCAATAACAAAACTACCGGTAAGTTTCAGGTGTCGAGAGTAAGGGTCGACCAGCTACAGTCGAGAAGGGGGAGTTAAATAAAAAGCCTAGGCGCCACCTGTGTTGAAAATTAACCTTAGTCCTCGACGATGTCACGATGGATAAAACAGGAACCACCCTGGAATCGAACTTACCTTTGACGATTGCTAACTTAGAAAAACTATGGGGAAAGAAAAACACAATCAAACAAGAAAGTCGGGACAATTAAACTTTTAATGCACAGTAAACGACAACAAGATCAACATACTGGAAGATTAACAACATGGTAACACACAAAATTATTAACAGAGAAAAGTATTTATATAAATCTGCAAAATAAATTACGGGACGCAATAAAGCGAAAGAACAAATTCAAGTTATTATAATAATCAAAAATACAAAATCTATACAACGCGACTAAATTACCAAGTATACGAAGTCGACAAGATCTCGTTACTCAATACCTAGATTCAAACATAATAGATCTAACAATGTAATTCAATAAAATTTTTAACCTTTCGCGATATTTTCCAAAATTTAAAATTATAACAAAGTAAAAAGGTTTGACTACAATTTCCAAATTAAAACATGAAAAGTACAGATTTAAATTACAACAAAATTCTGACGACAATTTCCAAATTAAAACTGAAAAGTACAGATT
The DNA here is from genome assembly GCA_014611495.1 of Limonius californicus. Classification (NCBI taxonomy): domain Eukaryota; kingdom Metazoa; phylum Arthropoda; class Insecta; order Coleoptera; family Elateridae; genus Limonius; species Limonius californicus. The sequence goes on along the minus strand of JABXWE010009407.1, from coordinate 30,195 downwards.
TATCGAACGCACCTGGTATAAGTTCAAAAATTCAAATTGTTATTAGCACGGAACATTATCATGCGGACATACCCGTGGAAATACATTGTTGATATCGATGCTTCGAACTTCGCTGCTCTCTGCGATAAACGAATCCATTGAACGTTCGCCAGACATCTGCTTCTTATTTAACAAGATGACCATGAATGCAAAATAAATCCAATTAAATGTTGAAGACTCGAGCGGGAATAATTTCCAAACTGTATGAAGTCCATACGGGAAAAGACGCCTAAATAAATTCAAGGAAAATTGCAATAACAAACAAACAAAAGCTTAAATTTCATTCTTACCTAACGATGAAATTTTCGGCGAAAGGGAACCTCTAGGTCAATGGCACAATCAAATTGGGTAAAAACCCCAGGAAAATTAACTCTCATACACGTCCTAGCGTTCCTCCAAAGAGGGCAAACAATCCCAAGGAACGACGGCATGAGGAAAAATTCCTCTAACAACTACGGTCAAATTGGGAGATCCATCCCTAGCTTACAACAGCTAACATAACCGAAGCAGCGTGCACTACCACGAGGATTTCTCAACTAACTTCCCCGATCCGCGTAGCATACATCCAATAAGTAAAAGTTAAACGAATGCAAGTCGAAAAGTTACGAGTTCGAAATTCAAATAAATCCAAAATATTCAAAAATATATGCAACCCAAATTGCGAAAATGAAAATCTAAAGCAAAACAATGAGGCGTACAAAATCGGAACGTTACACACCTTAAAAGAATCCTCAAACGGGCTAAATTCCCAGGTGTGGTAGGATCGCTCCCTGGCGTCGGTGGTTAGCCATAGTAGTAGAAATAGGCCGACGTTAAATAAAAACAAACAAACAACAAAATGCGTTTATTGCAAGGCCACGTTGACGCAAGTATAGCCACTGCCACTAGCTTTCAGCGGGCTAAGTACCTACTGCTCCTGTATTTACGTATGTATACATATATTAACTAATTAAAACATAAATAAATGACTAAAACATTAACGGTACATTAAAAGGAAAACTGGACTAAAAGGGCCAACAACACATGGAGTCAGGTGTAAAGAAAAAAATCTTAAAAATGTATTCGAACGTGGAAAACAGTAACGTAACCTCAAATAAGTAGCGTGGGACGAAAAAAAAAGAAAATTCAAGTGTAAAATGGGCGAGCAGATTATAAATGTTACACATTATAATGTCGAGACGTCCAAGGAATTGGATTTCAAGCCAGGATCATGGAAAACATGAATTCATAGATTTGAACGTTTTAGGTTAGCTACCGCATTAGACAAAAAACCCGAAGAAAATCGGGTGAATATGATGTTATACTGCACGGGGGAGCAATCGAAGGAATTAGTAACCACCTTGAAATTGGTCGAGGACGATTTGAAAAAGTATGACACGGTCAAACAGAAATGTGAACAATATTTTTGTAGCAAGAAAAAGAGCTAAATTCTTCAAACGAAGACAGAAGAGGATGAATCCATGAAGTCATTCATTATGGAGTTGCACACATTAGCCGAATCATGTGACTTTGGGATATTAAAAGAAGAGCTCATAAGAGACATTATAGTGACTGGTGTTAAACATGTGAAGTTGTCAGAAACATTGCTGTTGGATTCGGAACTTTACAGAACGCGATTATTAAAGCAAGGCAGGCAGAAGCGGTGAAGGAGCAACAGGTAGTACGACAATCGGAAAGTAATATTGAGGTGATTAGAGGTAAAAATAAAGTAGTGCAAATAATAAAAATTTTAAAAAGTAAAAGTAACGGGAACGATTACAATAAACATTATCAAGATGTCAAAAATAAAAACATCAAAATTTGTCAAAAATGTGGGGCCAATGGGGCCATGCTTGGTATAACTGTTCGGCAAATAAAAAAAATTGCAGAAAATGTAAAAAATTAGGACATTTTGAAAAAGTTTGTAAGAATGAGACTGCAAATGAAGTGAGTGACGCTTATATGGGTGAAATAATAAATGAACTTGAATCCGAACCATGACTGATTAAAATAGACATTAATATATGTATATATATTGCTATGTACAACTCCCCTAGCTGATTGTACAAGCAGATTTCAACTCAATGATCAATGAACTCTCACCTTACTGTTTTACCACGGCTTAAACTTCTCTTCTCAGGGTTTCGTGGCTACCTTTATGCTTCTATACCTCTAAATATACTCAAACACTTCAGTAAAACAGCGTGTACCATAACTTCGTTTAATTAAACAAATCTTACAACATATGAAATGTATTGTGCCAAATATGATTCGTTGTATGTTAATTTAATATAATTTGCTTGCTCGGGTATGATTTACTAGGTGAAGCCTGATCACACCTCCGCTTGATTCAAATATTGGAATTCGAATAATTTTTCATCCTTATTTATCCATAACCATAACAACCCTCCTTTTATAATACTTGCCCTATTGGAGCTCACCCTTTTGATCACATGAACATGTTCACGTTCGCCATGCGAACCTGATTATTCCAACGCTACCTCCAATAGAACAACCATTTAACAAATCTACTAGCACATGAATACCTAATGAGGAGATCCATAAGTAAAAATATGTACACACACCTACATGCAGTGCACTGATGGTACACGTACGACCTGCTCATAAAATTACCATAGCAATATATATACAAATATGTAATGCGGGAGCGTACACAATTACCTTCCGTAGAGGAGGCGTTAGCTCAAATTAATGATGCAAAACTATTTACCAAACTGGATGCATCCAATGGATTTTGGCAGTTGCCTCTATCAGAAGTTTTGCAAAGTTTTAACCACCTTTATTATTATTATAAAGGGGGTGTATTGTAAAGCCACGTTGGCGAAAGTATAGCCACTACCACTAGCTTTTAGCGCGCTGAGTATTGCTCCTGTATTTATGTATGTATGTATTAACAAATTAAAGTATTAATAAATAACTAAAACATTAACTGTGCATGAAATGGACTAAAAGGGTCAACAACACAATGCGCAAATATGCAGGCCATACGCATTTAGCATAGAATCCGCTCTTTAGTGATCCATGATAAAGAATTTCTGCAGAATTTTAAAAAGTATAGGCTTATGCGGAAATTGCATAATATAACAAAATGTATTATCTTAACATTAAAAATAAAATGTTCAATTTGTAACGATAGTTTTTGAACCTATGGGTTATTAAGGAAACATATTTCAGAAGCACATAAAATTAAAATAAAAAGGAAAATAGAACATTTGCAACCATGCAATGTAAATAACGCTTTACATTTTTTTATTGCTGTATAACTGTCTCTAATTATGGATACATAAATTTAAAAAAAAACACAGATGATACTATTATATTTTACTTTAAAGGATATTTACCTTATTAAAAATAACTAATTCGACGATATACAGGATGTAGAACTAACTGACTGATTTTTCGTTTATAATTGTCTTAAGTATTCTAAAAGTCTAAATAAATTTCGTACAGAGTAAAATATTTCGTAGCTACTTATACTATTACTGTTTGCATTTTTCAGTAAATTAAGAAAAAATATAATTTCTGCTTGTGAAAAGCCAGTAATGCTTTGAATTTATATATATTTTAAAATTTTGACAATTTGAATACATTTTACATAAAAATATAAATAATGACAATAAAAACAATTATTGTGTTGAATACTCTTTCAAGTAAAACGAAAAATGTTTACAACAAATGTTCAGTTTTATAATTTGTATACTTTATTATTTATAAAACACATTATTTTTAATTGTACTTCTACAGTGATGTTTAATACATTCAAGGGATGGAGAACTAACAAAAATTGTTTATATGGATGCAAAGCAGCACCAATTTTATTAAAACAATACTTTTTAATGGTTTTATTTTCCGGTTCTAAAAAATAGAGAGCTATAAGCTATAATCATAAGATAAATTATTTGTCTTCCTACAAAGAACCTATGCATACATATGCTTTAAAATAATTAGAGAAATTGTAATTTGGCATAATATTGATGTATTATTCAACTAAATCTGTCTAACAGAAGCTAATAATTAACATTGAAAGCCTTATCATGAATCAGTCATACAACTTGTATAAATCACAAACACAAAAATATATACGAAAGAGCTAACGTACTAATACCATTTGTAAAATAATTAAATATTAACATTTTATTTAAATTAGATTACATTTCATTTCCTAGGTCAAAATATAATTTTATCTAAATGTATCACATACAATCCACGATTACGAACTTCCGAAATATCAAAAAAATCTTCTACAATCCACCGCAATAAAGGTATCAACTCTACCATATGAACTAACAATTGCAGCTAACTATTGCCCACCTCGTCACAATATAAAAAAGAATGATTTTGAAGAATACTTCCAAACATTAGGCAACAAATTTCTAGCTGGCGGTGACTATAACAGCAAACATACCATGTGGGACTCACACCTAATAACAACTAAAGATAGAGAACTGCTAAAAACAATAGAAGAACATATGTAGATATTCATTCCTATCAACAGGCACACCGACCTACTGGTCAACTGATCCACAAAAAGTTTCTGATTTGTTAGACTTTTTTGTTACAAATGGAATCAGCTCAACATACACTCACATCATAAATAGCTACGGCTACGACTTGTCATCTTATCATTCCCCAATTATAGCAACAATAGGAACATCTGTAATATACAAGAAACCTTCACCTAGACTACACAATACACTAACTAATTGGGATAGTTTTCGTAGCATATTAAAAGACAACATAGATCTAAAAACTCGACTCAAAGAGACAGAGGAAATAGATACAACTACTGAAATATTTATAAACCATGTACAACAAGCTGCACTACAGTCTTCACCAGTACTTCACCCAAGAAAAATAACCAGGAATATACCATTAGAAATTAAAAAATCCGTAGCAGAACAAAGACGTGCCAGATCAAAATGGCAACGCATCCACACACCAGCCGATAGACAGGTCTATAACCAAATGAGTAGAAGGCTAAAAAACAAGCTCAAAGAAGTACGAAACCAGGAGTTTGAGCAATATATATCTAAACTAAGCAGAACTGATAACTCCACTTGGAAGCCAATTAAGAATTTAAGAAATCCTAAAACTCCTGCTCCACCAATAAGAAAAAGTATTAATGAACCATGGGCAAAAAGTGATACTGAGAAAGCTAACCTATTTGCAGAATACTTGGTTTAAGTTTTCCACCGATAGACAACGATGTAGACCAAGAAATAGAACAAAATATCTCTATTCCACCTACAATACACATGCCTATCAAAGCGCTGACACCAAAAGAAATCGCGAAAGAAATTAAATTTCTGAACCCAAAGAAGTCACCTGGAAGTGATCTAGTAACGGCAAAAATGATGAAGGAATTACCTACAAAGGGGTTAGTAATGCTGACCTACATTTACAATGCTATTCTACGACTTGGATACTGGCCAAAATGTCTTAAAACCGCGCAAATAATAATGATACGTAAACCAGGAAAGGAAGCAACAGATGTCTCTTCATACAGACCCATAAGTCTGCTGTCAATAATCTCAAAACTACTTGAAAGACTGGTGCTTTGTATATTAAATGAAGACCTGCCTTCAGAAAACTGGATACCAGAACATCAGTTTGGGTTTCGTCAGAAACACTCGACAGTGCAACAGGTTCAACGTGTTATACAAACCATAAATAAAGCGTTTGAAAATAAACAATACTGTAGTGGAGCCTTTCTTGATATTAGCCAGGCTTTTGACAAAGTCTGGCACCCTGGACTAATATATAATATCAAGTGTATTTTTCCAGCAGCTTATTTTAACTTACTTAAATCATACTTGAACGCGAGAAAATTCCAAACTAAAGTACAAGGATGGTTCGATAACTACGTGGCCTAATAAAGAAAACGCAAGTTTTTTTCGACAAAAAACATTTTATTTTTTAGTATAGTCTCCTGCTCGCTCAACACACTTAAGTCGATGAATCCAAGTCCTCGAAATAGCTATTTACAGCGGCGATTACCTCGGAATTAGACGAAAATCTCGTACCGCCGAGCCATTTTTTCAGATTTGGAAAAAGATTATAATCGCTGGGAGCCAAATTGGGGAATCTGCAATGGCAGACTTGTGGGCAGGTGCGCTATCTTGACGGAAAAGCACTTTCTTCTTTACCAATGAGGCCGTTTCTCTTTGATTTTGTCGCAACGTTGTTGAAAATGCCCATAGAAGTACAAGAGAACTAGCCGCAAATAATGACATTTCCCAATGGTTTTAGAAAAACATAAATGGCATCCCTATAAAGTTCAATTAGTGCAAAAGCTTAACGAAGATGATCCCGATCGCAGAATAGAGTTCTGTGAGGTAATGATTGTGCGGTGTAATATTAACGGCGACTTTTCCAATCGCGTATTATTTTTTCTGATGAAGCAACCTTTCTCCTTAATGGTACAGTGAATAGTCAAAATTGCCGATATCGCGCACCTGAAAATCCGCACTGGATAGACTTGACGCACACGCAGTTTCCTCAAAAAGTCAACGTTTGAGCGGGAATTGTAGAGCACAGAATTCTAGGACCATTTTTTTATCGAAGGTTTATAGACAGGTGTAAATAATTTGGATTTCTTAAGAAACGACTTAATTCCTGCTCTTGCGGTGCTTTATCCGAATAATGAAGATCCGACCTACCAAGCGACACGTTATGGTTTTAACAAGATGGTGCTCCGGCACATTTTGCTGTTGGTGTTAGGAATTATACAAATATAATTTTTCTTGGAAAATAGATAGGCAAGAGGGAAGCTGTTGAGTGGCCTTCCGATCACCCGACCTAGCTCCGATGGGTTTTTTCTTATGAGATTATCTAAAAAGTAAGGTCTACATAAGACGTCCACAGACAGTAGAAGAGTCAAAGCTAAGAATTCGCACAGAAATAAGATTAATTCCATTTGAAACTTTGCGCTAAGTCCGTGAAGAATTTTTGTACAGACTTGGATACTGCCTTGCCAGAAATGGTGGTCAGTTCGAACATTTAATTTAATTGTTTTTTTTATTTTAGTATGTTTCGGTTTTGTATTTCATAATAACTGCAATACACGCAATGAAAAACTAAGTAAGCTACCAAAATTATTGACCTATTTGAATGTAATTCGATATTTGTTTTAAAACTTTAAAAGCAATTATCTCGAAAACTTTTTAATACAGCATCATACTTTTTTTAAAATATTTGATTTTAGAATTCCATACTCTTTCCAAATCCGCCATAAAAAAATTAGGGTATCCACTTAAAAAAAATTTCGCTATCGCCATAACTCAGAAACAAAAGACAATCTACAAATAACAATTAGGTACACTAAAATGATTCTAATTTAAGACAAAAATCGACGTGTTCGAGGACTTTTTCAAACTTTTTCAAAAACATTTAATAAAAGATTTATTTTGATAGATTCTGACCTTACATTCGCACTGTATAACCTAACATAATGTAGCACAGACATACCAAAACAAAAATAGATAAATACCAATAATGCTATAAACAAAACTAGTAACACTTTATGGTAATAGAATTGCAAGATATATTAATAATTTGACAAGTATTAATAAATAGTCGCTTTCTTCTTTTAATAACAGATGTGCTTACCATTTTCAATTTATAGACTTTTGAAAAGTGGAAAGCTGAATAAGAAAAAGGTCATCATGTACAATATATTAAAAAGACAAGAAAAGTGCAATTAAGGACTGCCAAGATGCCAGTTCAGTATGTCTACTGCAATCGCTCTGTCCACCGGGAGAAATTCATTTTTCCTGTTCTTCTACGTTGATTTAGAGAATCAACAATAAAAATATTAAAAAAATTTCTGGACTACCCATGTAGGCCATTCTAATGATGTAGCCCTCGTAGACCTTACACAAGAGCGCACTATAGTAGCAGGTAAGTGAATTTAACTCTACCCATTGTTCATTGTAGATTTTTGGGAGGGTGGGTTCCCTCACGTGCACTTAGGCTACATAGATGGGCCCATTGTGCTGCCTCCCCAGCAGCTCCCCAATTTGGATATCACCCAAGCCATACAATCCTTTGGATGTACTTGAGGGCATCCGCAACTGGGGTGTTACTGATTTCAACCGTATCAGGCTAAAAGTCTCCCAACATGCATCTGATTGTTGCGAGAGCTGGGCAATGACACAGAACGAGTTTTGTCGTTTCGTTATCCCCGTTGTATGCTCGACAGTTTGGGCTGTTCGCTAGTCTCATCCTGTGCATATGTTGATTTAGGGTGCATTGTCCAGATAAGATACCTGCAACTAGTGACAAGTTCTTTCGGGACAGTTGCACACAAAATTCGGCTGTCTTTGGTGAGGGTGCAGTAATAGCAGCCCTTGCATGACGACAACTTTCAGTGTTTACCCATCTTCGTGTGGAGTTTTGCAGGGTTTCTTGGTCCAACATAAAGCTTAATGTCCTCAAGGACATAGGAATAACAGGTTCTGGTCTCCAAATAGGTTGCTCGGGGGCGAATCTCACAATCTCATCAGCCTCCTCATTGCCGTAGTTTCCGTCATGTCCTTTCATCCATATAAGAGAAATGACATTATCTTTTGAGATATCGTCAAGAGCTTCACGGCACTGAAGAGTGGGCAGGTTTTCTAGTAAACCTTTTTTTGTATAGTCAAAATGGCGGAATCTGAATTTTCTGCAGAACAACTAAGAGGCGGCGATACAACGGGAAGTAATGGGCGTCCTGAGCACCGATATTACGCTATTTTTATCCGTCTAAATAAAATATTTAATTATTGTGCGTTCCTATTTTTGTTTTACAAAATATATATGAATTATTAAATTTCTTTAAATATAATTATCCCCCCGTCCCGTTCCGTCATAGAGTATCACCTGAATTCGCCACTGGCAAGTAATTTAATATGATTCTGCCTAACATGTGTAACGCCTAGTCGAATAGACGGCGACAATTCTGTTATACTAAATAGAAGCAATACAACCGAAACTACCATTTACGATGCAAGGTTCAGGTATCAAGGACAAGGGTCGACCAGCTACAGTCGAGAAGGGGGGAATAAGCCTAGGCGCCACCTGTTTAAAATATCCTTCGTCCTTGAAAATGACACGAGGTAAACAGGAACCTTCCTGGAGTTCTGACTTACCTTGCTTCGGTAATTGCTCAATTTGTCACCAAAGTAATTTATGCTAACCCAAGACACAATAAAACACAACAATAAATTACCAAATTTCACTTTATCTAAAACTCTACACAATTCAATCGTTTAGACACAACCAATTGAATTTAAAATAGGTATTCAACAACGATATATTTATATATATATATATATAACAATATTTAACCAATCATGGCTAACAGTACCTTCGTTAAACAAATTAGAAAAACAAAATTCTTTAAAATATCGGGAACGCAATAATGCGAAATGATTGCCAGACTGAAATTCGCGACCAAACCCGCTAAGTATTTTTAAATTCCTCGAGGCCTCGCAAATCAAATACCCAGATGTAGAAATACCGATCTAATGGTATTCGTATCGGCGCACTATTAATCAAGATTTAAACTTCCGCACTATTCCACCTTTCTAATTAAAGTATAAACGATAAAAGAAAATTTTATTATACTGTTGCCCATTTAACAATTATTTCCAAAAATTTCAACGAAAATTATCACCAATATTTACAAAATACAAAGTCAATTGAGGTTAACCATTCACTAATTAAAGTGTACTTAGTCTTGTTACCAGTTCAAATATACAGTTACAAGTTTTACTATGATTTATTTCTATTAAACTAAACTTTTTCCAGAACCCCTCGTATTCTCGAAATTATATGTGAAAATTAAATGTTAAAGGAATTGACACACCTGTGATCTCGTATCTTGATCCACATCTGTCGTACGCGTTCGCTGCACTGCAGATAATTCCGCTTGTCTCGAACCCATACGATCTCTTCAATTTTTCACAAATGACTGTTAAATTCTGTCGTCAATCGTAACTCCAGCCAATTCGCCTAAATAATTTCAATAGTCTTAGAAATGAAACAAGAGAAATTGGATTTTCTATGCTTACCAAAAGATGTTAATTGGCGAAAAAGAACTCTCTCAAAAGAATTGCACACAGATTGGAATCAACTCCCGGGCACTCACATCAAACTATAGATGCCTAAGAACTTCCCAAATGTGTCTTGAAAATTCAAATCGGAAAACTTTCCAAGTCTTAAAACGACTTCTAAATTAACTCAAAACACGTGCAATTTCTATGAGAACTCGTGCAGTTATGTTTCAAACGGAAAAACAAAAAATTCACCATTTCCTGAACCGGAAATACACGAGTAGATGACACGAAACTTCCACAAGGCCAAAACTGAATTAGTCAAAAGCTTAAATATGCAATCCAAAATGCTGTATTGAAAATTTAAATGCCAATCAACCAGGCGTAAGAAATCGCATGTTACACATGTTAAATAACATACAAAATGTTTCATAGTCCTTTCGCTTGAAATTATTAAAACCTTTTCCGTCTCCTGTTAGCAAATTTTGTCCAATTCCAACTCTTTGGCGCTCTAGTAAATGTTGTTTAATCCAAATACTTCTGTTTCGCTGAACTTTGTGTTTCTTTCTTCTGTTTAAAAAACAGTAGCAATGCAACACCTGCAGCACTACGCTTTCTTGTCTAGGGAGCCATTTCTATAAATACCATAAGTCGTATTAACTGGTAAGGAATGTAAACATTACAACTCAAATCCTAACGCAACTCGGACCCGAGTACTCGTAAATGTAAATCCCGCTTTAGAGTTTTATTAGTATGGACGTCATTATTATGTCACAAACGAATGTACGGAAAGGAACATCTACCCACGTAGACGCATGCGCAGTCGTAGATTCATGTTTACAACCGAAACTCTGAAAATGACATGCTAATTACATAACCTAAAATAATGTGTGGTATGCTATTGCATATTTAGAAAACACGAAGAAAATATTGAAAGTATATTTGAATAACACTAATAAACCGTTACGGGCTTATTTAGTATATTATCACGCAATAAAAGAAAGTGACTATTAATTTACGAATTTACAATTACAATTTAGTAGATCTGATTATTGTTTATAAAAACGCACACATAACATGGATCCAGTATTCAATCCGCATGAGACCAAACCAGATGTTATTAGTGCAGCTTCCTTAATAAATACTTACAATCCTACATGCAATGTTTGGCATCATGCCAAAGTTAAGGAAGAATCCTCTGAAATGGAGTTGGGAACTGATGGTAATTTTGTGTTGCATAGTACAGTAAATGCAAAGTTGTATGTACAAGTAAACGTGTATCAAATAGAATTTCATACAAAAAAACTACAGGAATGTTTTTGTACTTTTATAACTATATTTTTATTAACTTTGACAATGTAAAAACTAATGCAATTAATAAAATATTTGTAGTTTAAGTTCATAAACCAAAGCTGATTCAAATATCAATTGTTATTTATTAAATAGTTTGAAACACATTAACATTGCCTTGTAGTAGCTCCTTGATAAAAGTGTTGTTCAGTAAATCGTAGGACTGTATTAATATTTATATGTTTCAGATAAAACAAGGGAATTAGAATTGGTAGTACCAGATTTACAGCACGAAGCTAAATATGATTACGATTTCTCCATCAAGCTGGAATCGTTGCATGAAGAAGTGGAAATAAAAACGGAAATTTTCCATCCTCTTGAAGACTACGAGGGTGCACAGCAAATTAGTGTGCATGAACCTATGCCACCTCATTTAAAAGTGAAACCTTTTATGTGCAATATATGCGACCATGAAAGTACAAGAAAGATTAATTTGCGGAGACATTGTAACGGTATTTTAGCCTAGGTTGTTCGCAACCCATTTCACACTGGGTTCAAGAGTGCAAAATTTGCGCTTCCCTCTCTCTCTCTCAGCATATTGTTGCTTGTGCCTTAACAACTGCGGAACATGAAACGACTGGGTTGACGCCGCACTTTATAAATTTTGGGCGAGAAATTGTACTCGATGGGGAAAAGTTTCGTGAGTGCAACGAAGGGTTGGAGGATGAAGATGACGTCGAGATCATGCGTGAGGTGCTTAAGATTCAAATACGATCTAGAGAGTTTCGAAAATTGTATAAAAATATCCATACTCGGTTATTGAAGGCGTACGAGAAAAGCAAAAAGGGGTACAATTTACGTCGTAGAAACGTTGATTATTTTCCAGGTCTAATGGTTTGGCATAAGAATAAATTGTTATCTAATGCTTATAAATATTATTCGGCCAAGTTAGGTCCGAAATACGTCGGCCCTTATAAAATCAAGAAAAAGCTCTCGCCTTGGACTTTTGAATTAGTTGATATGGATGGTCGTTTCAAGGGTAATTGGCACGCAAAAGATCTCAAATTGCATCATGAACCTTCTTCGGATGATGACTAGATTTAACGATTACATTTAGCGGGTCGTTGGTTGGGCATTGTCGGAAAGGTCACTATTAAGGCATAACATCTTGACCTTTAGTAAGTTTTTTTGTTGTACAAGATTTATCTAGTTAATTGCAGCATCGTTTATATATGGTTGTTTTCTTGGAGTTTGACATAATTTGTGTTGGTTACGCAATCGTGTAGTCCCTGGTATAATATATATAATTGGAGTGTCCAGTGATTAAGACCTTGTTCCGTATATCGAGCGGTGGCTCGTTCCGTTGGTAGTGCCAGCTCTGGTGCTTTTCCTTCTCTTTTTCCTGCTTTTCTTTTCTTTTAGTCTCTAGTCTTCTTTCTTTTCCATGTTGGCGTAAATGTGGTTCTCTGTTCTGGTGTGATTGAGAGCTGAAGATTGGGGGGGTCCTCTCGGATTACTCTCGAGTCTTTCGATGATCCTTCGGTTTCCTGTCTATCGCTTTCTGGTTGTCTATAACCCTCTTTCTGGAGTTTTGCGATTCTCTCCAGTTTTGCCAAAAGAAGTTTGGACCTCTCCAATTATTTAGTTTGTGTTTGTTTGGAAAATTTAACCGGGTTGTGGGGGTAATCATTTTGGATTGTTAGTTGGACAGTGCTATAACTGTTGGGGTTCCCTTTCACCTCGTGGGTTGTTGTATCTGAAAGGAAGAACTTTGTCTTGGGGTTGGGTATTTGGATGGTATACGAGGGGGAGGGGAGTTTTGAACATTTCCATTGGTGGGGGGGGGTGCTACGATAGGTTGAAGAGCAGTTCTCCGGCGCAGCATTTTCATCTAGCAGCGAGGGACTGTCTCGATCCCTTTAGTAGTATTGCTCGTACCCTTGGTTTTGGAATAAATTCCTCTCGGCCATTCAAGTAGTTGTGTTTTATGTTGGGTTGGGATATTGCATTAGGATATTTTAGGTTTCAGCTGTATTCCTTTGGTCGTCTACATTTCTTGTCATGATCGTGCGGGTTTATGTCTTCGAAATGTCTGGTGGGGGAGGAATTTGTAACGGTATTTTAGCCTATGTTGTTCGCAACCCATTTCACACTGGGCTCAAGAGTGCAAAATTTGCGCTTCCCTCTCTCTCTCAGCATATTGGAGCTGCGCGTGGTTGATTTTTGGAAAATCAGGATTTGCGGTCGGACATCTTTGCGTCCGGCAGAAGCGAACGAATCGTTGCATTAGATTTTTTCGCTAAAGTGTGTTTCACTTTGAGTTCATCTCGATTTTTTGAGGAAATCTAAAGTTATAACGTGATCTTTAGTAGATTGTTGGATTTACGTTATTGGCATTTTTGCCGCTTTGATCAACGTTTCGATTCTATTGTAATTTTGTCGGGTCGATCGGAGTTACCGATTGGTAAGTTTTATCCTTTTTGTAAAGTTATGGCTGGCCTAACATTTTCCTAATATTCGAATTTAGACAATTTGGGGAAGGCGAGATTTTGCCGAAGTTTTCTGCACTTTCAATGGTTGTATCTGCTGCGTGAGAGAAATAGTTATTCGAATTCAAACCAGTTGCCTGCAAGTGAAAACAGGTGCCGGACACGAGGCCGTTCTAGAACGTTCCATTCCAGATCAAACAGGTAAGTGCTCATTAATTTTAATTTTGATGATTTTGGAATCGATGTAATTACTCCTTGTTTATGTGTGAGAATTTCTTTATATTACGGGGTAGATAAAACTGGATTGTAATTGCATAGGGTGTTTTGAATTAGATTATTGGCTTAATACAGCGTTATCTTAGCGTGTATAAGTATTAGCGTACATAATCACGGGAATGTCACCTGATATACAGAGTAAGTCAACCTGAGCGGTAATAGTGCGTTTTATTCGGGTTTAACGGCGATTTTGATTTCTGAGTTGCGCTGTAGATCGTTGGAAGGCCTTTCACGTCTAGAGTGTATGACGCGGCTTTGAGGGCGCTTGTACGTGTAAAGAAAAACGCAGTATTTTTACTTTAGCTCAAATATATTAATTGTTAGTTGCTATATTAAGTGAATGCGTGCTGGTAATTGTGTACCGATACAGGAATCAAACACACAAGTACTTTAATGTTGTTAATTTGGGGTTATGAACCATTAATTTGTGTTTATGCTGACATTAAATATCGTTGCTGCAAATCGGACTTATTATTTATTGTTTCCTATCATTGTATTCTTTGAGTAACAAATTAAGTAAGTAATAAACTTGGGGTCCGACTAACCGATCGACATCTGAGTTAATGGTAGTGTTTTATTTTTACAAGTCGGTGGCGCGCTTTCAGGTAATTAACATGATGTTAATTCGTGGATTTATTCAAGCAAAGCAGAGAGCCGCCCATCTTCGATTGAGATTCCGGGAGGCTATCATTAACCGTATTTTTACTTACTTAGTGTGGAGAAATTTCCCTTGCAAATTATTGTCAGGCGTCATAACGTATGAGAACACATACAGGTGAGAAACCATTCAAGTGTACTGTATGTGATTAGGGAAGTGTGTATAAGATTGGCTTACATCAACATATGAGAACTCATACAGGAAAGAAACCTTTCTAGTGCAATGTATGTGACTATGAAAGCGCATAAAAGAGTCACTTGCTACAATATATAAGTATTCATACAGGAGAAAAGCCTTTCAAGTGCGATAAATGTGACTATGAAAGTATACAGAAGAATAACTTGCAACAACATATGAGAATTCATACAGAAGAAAAACCATTCAAGTGCAATGTATGCGACTATAAATGTGAACATAAGATTAGCCTGCAAATGCATATGATTATTCATACAGGAGAAAAGCCTTTCAAGTGCACTAAATGTGACTATGAAAGTGTACAGATGATGAACTTGCAACGACATATGAGAACACATACAGGGGAGAAACCATTCAAATGCACTGTACGTGATTATGGAAGTGTATATAAGATTGGCTTACATCTACATATGAGAATTCATACAGGAGAGAAACCTTTCAATTGCGATAAATGTAACTATGAAAGTGTACAGAAGAATAACTTGCAACAACATATGAGAATTCATACATGAGAGAAAACATTCAAATGCAATATATGCGACTATAAATGTCCACGTAAGATTAGGCTGCAAATGGATATGAGAATTCATATAGGAGAAAAACCTTTCAAGTGAGGTATAAGTGACTACGCTAGTGTGCAGAAGATTAACTTGCAACAACATATAAGAACCCATTTAGGGGAGTAACCATTCAAGTGCACTGTATGTGATTATGGAAGTGTATATAAGATTGGCTTACATCAACATATGAGAACTCATACGGGAGAGAAACCTTTCAAGTGCAATGAGTGTGACTATGAAAGTGCACAGAAGATTAACTTGCAACATCATATGAGTATTCATACAGGAGAAAAGCCTTTCATGTGCGATAAATGTAACTATGAAGGTGTACAAAAGATTAACTTGCAACAACATATGGGAATTCATACAGGAGAGAAACCATTTTAGTGACCATATAGGCGATTCAAGCTAAGCAATACGCCCTCTGGCGGAATTGTGATGAACTCCTGAAACACAGCCGCGAGTGACAATTCCAATATAATCATTTGGTTTTAATAAATTATTGTAAGCTACATTCGTGCATTATAAAATATATTTAAGCAACTAAAACGTCAATACTTGAAGAATGGAGTTTCCCCCAAAGAAGGAAAGCAATGACAAAACGTTTTGCATGTTTAATTGCGATTCTAAAAGCAAAAGGTGCCGTAACCTAGCTTTTCATTCTTTTCCAAAAGCGGGAGCTAGAAATGTTGCAGTAGTGAACATATTTGGCCTAACTGAAATAATTGACCTCAGGATCGTTTAACCATTCGGGATAGAATCATTCTGACTTTCATTAAGTTGAAAAATAACTCGTCGTATGTTGTTTTAAGCATATTGTTTGGTGGTTTATCTTCACAAACGTGTAAAACCATATTCTATACTATTTTGAATGTCCTGTACGTAGTACTTAGTCCTACAATTTATTTTCGTACGCGTGATGAAGTTTTAGCAAATCTACCTACATGTATCAGTAAGTTTAAAAATGTTAGAGTCGTTATTGATTGTACAGAAATTTTTTTACAATGTTCTAATTGTCTGTGTTGTCGAATTCGAACTTACTCGCATTATAAATAATATAATATAATATAAATAATAATTATAAATAAATTGTCACTCATAATTACGGCCAAAATCGAACAAGAACAAAAAATACACACATTCACTAAACCACTACTACACTGCGCAACGATTTATTTACAACCTGCTGGCGAGTGAGACTGCGTTTCACCTAGAACAGCTGATTGTGTGCGCGTGGGAAAAGTTAATTTGAATCGCCTATATGTGACTATAAATGTGCACATAAGACTAGCTTGCGAATGCATGTGAGAATTCATACAGGAGAAAAACCTTTCAAATGTGGTATATGTGACTATGCTAGTCTGCAGAAGATTCACTTGCAACAACACATAAGAACCCATACAGGAAAAAAACCTTTTAAGTACGATAAGTGTGACTATGAAAGTGCATATAAGATTAATTTGAAACGTCATATGACAACTCATAGAAGAGATAAACCTATCAATTGCTATGAAGGTGCACAGAAGCTTAACTTGCAATGACATGTAAGGACTCATACAGAAAAGAAAGAAACCGTTTGAATGCAAAATTACTGATTGTCTGCTAATCAATGAGTTGTAAGTTTAAAGAATAGGATATAATTATTAAAGATTGTAAGAATTTTAAAAATTTTCATTTATGCATTACTATTTGTATGATTTTAAGTGTGCTAGTAATAATTTTCATAAAGCAAGCTTAAAAGTTACTTGTATTTCTTATAAACCAAGCAATACAGTTTGTAAAACTTATTCACGGGAGATGATATTAGAATATTAATTACGGTGGATGCCTCCTAAAGTGATTAAATTAATTTACCAAATTCAGTTTATAAAACATGTAGGTACTGTGGTCACATTGTATTGATTACTGATAATTAAACATAATATGTCTGCTTTTTTATTAGCATACTCAATGAGTAGCTTATTTGCGATTATTTTGACAGCTGGGAAAGCTGGTACATCTCAAGTCTTTTGTAGCAATTCCTACAATACACATACATCCAGCGGTTAAGTTTTGTATTTTCACAACACATATATTTCCTGCATTACGTATCGGACAGCATAATGTACTGTAATTTCCATTCCCGCTTTAAGGGAAACATGGTGGAACTGGTGAGCTAGTGATTAGAACGGGATATATAGTGTAGACGCCCTATCCTTTGTAAACGGTTTTTTTTCCTTCCTCCCTCACGAAAATTGTTTTTTATTTTGTCTTCATTTTTCTTTTTTGGGGTAAATACCGGTCAAATGGTGGGGGGTGGAGATAAATAAACTGTGGTCAATGACCGGTCAAGTGGTGGGGGTGGAGGTCAATGGCCGGTCAAGGTCAGGGTTAAGTGATGGGGGTGGTAAGACAATGACAAGTACAATAACCTGGGATCAATGACCGGCCAAGTGGTGGGGGTGGAGGTCAATGAACTGGGGTCAATAACCGGTCAAGTAGTGGGGGTGGAGGTCTATGAGCTGGGATCAATGACCGGTCAAGTGATGGGGGTGGAGGTCAATAACATGTCAACGAACTGGGATCAATGGCCGGTCAGGGTCGAGTGGTGTGGGGTGGAGTTCAATGACCGGTCAAGGTCAGGGTGTAGTGGTGGAGGTGAAGGTCAATGGGCGGTCTAGGTCAAGGTCAAGTGGCGGCGAGGGGTCGGAAGGTGTATCTGAAACTCTTGTTCTTACCCTACTCTTATTCCACATACAAATCGATCACGTAAGGCGTCTTTAAGGAATGTTCCAAATTCACATGTTTGGGCCAACCAACCTATAGGTACTAATTCATTATACTTCTTTGTTGTAGATAGGTAAATCTGGCATTACTATTTAGTAATGCCAGATTTACAAAGGTGTGCGGTGTATTAAAGAATTTTCTTTAATACACCGCATACCTTCGGTCCAATTAACGTTATGAACTACGATGAACGATGAACTTTACGATGTTCATCGACTGGATTTACTATTAGAAACTGATCCATTCTTTCTGCATATGACTTAAGATCTTCTACATTAGGGTTAAATTCATTTAGAGAACCAGTTAAAGCCATTTCTCTTCGGTTTGCTGCTGCACACACAGCTACTAACGTAAAACGTACACTCGCGACTTTTCCACGAGTTACACTCTTACCTTGTTTTGCTTATAAACCAGAGTGGATTTAGTTGAATAGGCCAAACTGAACCCTAATTATAAAAGTGTGGCTCCTCAAGAGATGGCGTTATGCATTACAAAATAGGATAGTTTCATATAGAATCTGCAACATGTAGTTTAAATGTATTACTAGAGATGGTATATTATGCAACATGAAAAGTTGTAACAGTTATACCGATTACAATTTCAAATTTATGCTGACTCCCAGTAATTCCCCGTTAGTAGATATTGGTAGATACGCAATCAACGAAGTTTGATTTCCGTTCGTGTTAATAATTGGTTTAAATTAAAAATCATTTACGATTTTTTGTTAAAGAAACGTTTGTGAAGTTCTTATTTTTTGTGGTTCTTCTAATGTTATATTGTGGAATGTTTTGCACTTCCACAATTGATATACGAGGTCCATCCTCAATGGATGTACCAGACCCATCTTGGAAGGATATATAGAGTCCATACCTAATGCATGTCGCGTTCTGAGTCAGCAGAAAGTGGTACTACTGGTAAGATAAATAATAAAGTGGCTTTAAAAAAACTTACTTTCTATTCTTATTGCAGACAGAGAAACAAAGAAAACCATAATGGCAGTCAGAAAGCTATTGAAGAATGGTGTTGTCATGAAAAAAGTAAATACTTTCAATTTTTAGTTAATTTACGAAACTAGTTATTTCTATTTCTAGAACCACTACTGCAATTGGTGGGACGGGAGGAATTAACGCCTAAGGCGAAAGCTTTGTACAAAAGGGCAAGTAAATTGAGACTGTACGAGTACTTAATAGAAAGGTATTTAGTTGTAAAAAAAACTGGTGATTGCTACGAAATATTCAATTACTGCAGCATTTCCAAAAAAAAATCAAATCAAGTTAACAGTATCTTTAGCTTGTACAAGAGCAGCCCGAGATCCTATAGATTACCCTGTTACATCTTTTAATTACCATCGCCAAGTATTCTTAATTATTTATTAAGGTTTTGTAGTAATAATTTTAGTTGTTTAAGTTGTGCATATGATTACATACTCTTTCATTTATCGAATGGTTCACACATAATTAATTTAAGGTATAATTTTATAATTTGGGACATAAGCGAAAATTTTACTTTTAATTTTAGAGAATGTATACAGAAAGCTGATCTAATTGATAGTACTATAAGCAATTTTACTTCTACAGTTCTAAATAAATATTCTAGAAAATTTAATAGAATTAGGAAGGTTAGGTAAAGCAAAGTCAAATAATATATCTGATAGGTTGTAAAATATAGTTTTTAGTGTGTCAAACACGGTCATTGAAACGAATTTATTTTAATAATTGCATGAGCAACAATATGATTTATTTCAAGTTTCTAGTGTTTGATAACGCTATAATTTATTACAATTTTCTAGTATATGTATTTCTACAGATATATATTTAAATAACATTGCCAATATTGAATAAAGTAGGTGGTTACTTAATTTGATGTATTGACATTCTATATACATTACCTTTACTCCCGGTGGTAAAAATAATTTTTCAGCTAAGAGAACTGAAGATGATTTCTAAAGCTAACCGGATTTTTTAAAAATCATACACAATCATGTTAATAAAGATGGTTCTATTATAACAGGAATGCCTTCAAATAGTGGAAAATTAATTTACATGTACAAGAAACATATACGGAACTTTAAATTTAACAGGCAGAATTTGTAGTCTCTTTATTAATAGCATTTCTGTGTAATATACGGTGTAATTTTCTTTAAAACTAAATATTCTGCACGTTAAATTTAAATTGAGACATTTCATATACATTTCTTTCATACGTAAATTAGCTGGTGTACTATTTCAAGTCACTGTTGCTATAATGATGAACCAATGGATACATTTGAAAGTAGCGGGAAATATTAGTAGTGTTTAAAACCTTTAGTACGGAACCGAATCATCTAGGTTTCGAATCTAGTATGGACACAAACCGTAGGAGTGTGGCTCCTCACCAGAGGCGCTGAAGATGGTATCACTCATTTACATGGAACATGAGCTACCCTGCCCCCCGGTCAACAATATAAATATTAGGAAGTGACAACACCATAAAAGGGGGTGGAGGTTGGTTCCCATGCATCTTGGGTGCAAATTACAATGACATCTGTGAGAAAACTGTCAAAAGAGTCATGTGACTGTCGATAAAGTAGAATTCTAACAAGATTTTACAATATTAGGTTAATGCGTAGTTCGTAGCGTTTTTATTTATTTATGTTACATGAACGCAGGATAAAGCAAATAAGTTGCAGCAATAAAGAACGTGAACGAGGTAAGAGAAAGTGCGTGAAGTGTTGGCAGACGGAGTAAAAACGTGGTAAAGGTATTCTTCTCTGCCCTCTGATTGGTAACAAACACTAAAAATTGCTCGTTCGCGCATCGATGCGACGCAGACTTTCTACAAAATTCTGTAGGTTTTAGAACACGAATCTACAGAACTTTGTACAAAATTTTGCTGTACGACACAGAATTTTGTAAAAACACTTTGAACAAAATTTTGTACATATTTCTGTGCCATGTCATACAGGCCTTAAACAATGCATTATAAAAGCTTACAATAAGCAGCCATTAACTGCTTGCTGTTAACGTGCTACCTATATTATACAATAGTATAGAATAAAAAGACATATTTCAGGTATGTATAAAAATGTATTTTCAAAGTATCATGTTCGGCATATAATAAAATACAAAATATACACAATTTGATATTGAGAATACAACAAAATGAGTATTTTCCACTTTGAAGCACTACCATTTCTGTAAATAAACCAAAATGTCATAGCACCGAGAAAGACAATAGTCAACATCAAATTTACACAGATAGTGATGAGTGCCACAACCATTTACAACTCTAGTGTAACAGAACATGCAATTAAATTCTACCATACTGTAGGAAATATATTTTTAAGTTGCATAAGGAATGTTAAGGTATTTTAGAATACTGTGTTGCAAGAAAATACAAAGAGGTACAAAAACAAATTTAGTAGTAACACCATGTCTATAATTCGTCTTTTTTATTCATGGAGAGCTTTTTCATGAATTTTTTGAGATCATCCAAAGTTCGAGTTCCTGTATAATCTGTCACATGCTTGCCTTTCACAAACAACTTAATGGTTGGAAAACCGGATATTTCAAACTCTTCTGTAGTGGCAGGATTTTCAGTGCAATCCAGAATGGCCAAACGACCCTTATATCCTTCAGCTTTCAATTCTTCAGCTGCTTTATGATAATCTGGCTTCATTCGTTTGCAATGACCACACCCTGTGGCAACAAGGAACAGATTTTATTGAAAATTGTAAATATATGAATATTAAAGTATTTACATGGAGCATAAAACATGACCAGAGTGTAGTCGTCGGAATTAATCTCATTTTTAAAAGTGTTGTCATTGAGGACGAGTATGTTGGAGTCGCCTACAATCCATTCTTCCTTTTTTGGTTTAGGTGCTGGTTGTGGATTTTCTGGATCTGCCATGAATCTTACAAAATCACCCGTCTATAAAACAATCAGGGATAAAATGTAATTCATCTGTATTCTAACATTAATTTCAAGGATTCTAGTTTAAAATACTAGTGTTCTAATTACAGTTTTAATACTTTTGTCTTTGCAGAAATATATGGAGAGGAAAGATTAAGTAAGTAATGTAGTAAAAATTATGACTTTCTTACGACACACAAATTTTGAAAGGATTAAATAATCATCGGTTATTATAGGATTGATTGAAAAATCCCTTACCACCATAATATTTAGAATACCTAAATACGTATTTCCACAACTAAGCTGCCATCTTCAGTAAGAATTTGAACTAGCTAAAGTAACTTGGCTGAGGGAGACAAGTCCTTCACCAAGTCAACAATGGAAGTCATCCCACATAACCAAAGTTAACCTTGACTGTCCAAAACGTGATTATTTCTTAACCTGGAAAGATGACCTACCCGGGGTAACTTATAGGCATCCTTTGTGCATCCACAGCGGTTACAAAACTACAGTATCCGTTACGTTCAACTTAAAGTTGAGAAATAGTTATTCTAAATAGTTAACTTTATCGCAACCAAAAAGTTTAACTTTTAATTAACTTTACAGCTACGTATCTTTAAAGCGACCTATAGTAGTTAATTTTCAGTTACATGCACAATAACAGGTTTTACAAATCAATAAAACGATGGCAAATGCTTGTGAACAAATAATCATTATATTTAGTTGATAATAGTTGCACATGCTGTTGTGAATAACTATATTGCAACTAGGTTTTAAATTACTCAAGTCAATTTAGCTATTGACCGAATATCTACTTCAATGTTGTAATTAGTAGAAAAAATATTGACAACTTGAACTTAAATGTTATATAATTATTGTATATTTCCCATTTTTTGAATGATATAACTTTTTACTAAAATGAGAAACAAATACAGTAACAAAAACGTTATTTATTAGCCCAAAATACAGTAAACCATATTACTTGTTTATTGAAGGTATCGTCTAAGATAATTTTTGATTCGCTAACTTTGGACAACCCTCCAGTTTCCCTTGAGGTCATCTAACAGTTAATCCACGGAAATTTTCACATCTGAAGTAAAGTTAATTGAGAAAATATAGCGGAAACGATATTTTTTAAATCGTTAGCTGATGTTATGGTATTTGTATAATAATATGGTTTCCATAAAATTTGTCCATACAAGTATTCGGTAAACATGGAGCACCACATTGTTTAAAATTATCTATAATTCTAATCGTCATTGTATTATATCAAAATATTTTAAAGTATATTACTGTTCAATCAAACATTTTGTTATTGTACAAATTTTTGCATTATATGCTTGTGTAAAGGACGTCACACCCCAGCTTAGTGTATAAACACAACTGTCTCCTCTTCGCACTCTATCTAGGATTAATTGAACAATAAGTAGGACAGAGTAAGAAGAACTGACGGACCAGAAAAACAGACATGTTGACTAAGGCACGTGGTCTTCGTTTGCAAAAATATGCGGTTACATTTTACTAGTAAAATGACATTCTTCTTAACTACCATTAAGCCAACTATTGTGATAAACTTTTCTTACGTAAAAGGTGACCGTTAAATTCTTGCAATATTTGTTCAAATAAATCCATAGCCAAATAGCAATAAAGTTGGGGAATATCCAAGTTTCTTCTAGAATCATTTTAGATTTGTCATAGGTACACTTATGTAGTTGTCTTTAAAATTTCCAGCAGAACCAAATTTACTTAAAGTATTATGAAAGGGATAAGTAGTTGGATTAAAACATTCTATTATTCTTATTTAGTGGGTATTAGGGATTTTTCTTAGAAAACTTAACATCCGGATAAGTAATAAACGTGGACCGTTGCAAAACATGAATTATTTTTTGCACCGTAAGACCGTAAGGCATGCGCAGTATCTCTCAGGGATCAAAGTATGGCTATTCTGTAATCGTTCCTTCCGAGAAGTAGCATTTCGATTTTCAGTTAGTATTCGCAAGTTTAGTGTGTGCATCATATTACGTAATTATCAAGGTAAGTTTATATTTTTTCATTTTTGGCTAAGGTTTACCATTTTTCAATTGATGAATTACAGATGTATCACAAGTATTCTAAAGGACATAAATACCGACTTACTAGGCAAACCAAAAATGATATTCTTAGTACCAGTGATGGCGCTGTCTCTGTGAAACCCGTTGGCAACAAGCCAACGCTTTGGTACAAAGTGTTTATTTTATGCTATTACGTTTTAATTGAATATTAGGATGTGACAAGAGCTGCTAACTCATTTTTTATTTTTTGGGTTAAGCATTTATCAGCTGTTGGTGGTTCTAGCGTTGGACATGCAACGAGAAGAATCTGATCCGTTAAGGTGACAGATACGGTCAGTAATGGATTAAGCTGGATGGGTGCCCATCAGAAACTCAATCTGCAGCGATTCAATATAAATCGAATAGTCATTGGTATGTTATACTTTCGTTACTATAACCTCTTATAATTTAATTACGTTTACACTGAATATCTCGTATCTCCTTTTATATTTGACGTAATTTATGTATTTTTGCACTTCATAATCTAGGAATTTAGGAATTATTTGATAACATAATTTATCACATTTTTTAAATTTAAGTTAAGACGTACATTTTCTAAAACGTTATAAAATCCTTAACTATTAAATATTTCCCTGTGAGAAAGTTCATGGGGTTGTTTGAAGCCTTTCTTTAGGTAATGTCTCTTAATAATTTTTACCATATTTGTATCAAAGAAATTTAATAAATAGTTATCGTTTATCATAGCGGAATAAATATAATTAACATTTTTGGGTCCATTAGGATCAATGTAACACCAGTCTGTATTTGTTGGATAACATTTTTTGCTATAATGTAACCACCCCGTTTAGTTTCATGATATTGTATTTTACAATTTAGGAGGGGGGGATTTATTTAAACAAGCATATATTACACAACATTAACACGTTTAAAAACTCGAAATGGTTTATTGAATTACCACAAATACCTATAAGGGTAAATTGGGTTAGTGGGTTAATACTAGAAGTTGGAAAAATTATATACATATATACATATATGTCTAACAGATAAGTTTAGTTAATAAATTATTGTTTGTTTACAGTTGCAGTACGAAAGATTATACCGGATGCCACGGAACTGCACATTTTGTCCACCACTAAAGTTTGGGTGCGGTAGTCTGCAGAAAGACTCAAGAAGTCTTCGTAAAAATTCTGGTATATGATATGTTAATAATTTATTGTATTTAAAATAGTTTTATGATAATAAATAGCAATTTTTTGTACACGCATTTTTTATTTACACATTCTGAAAGACACTGTACCTTCTTGAAATGCTACAATGAACATTATTTTTGGGTATGTCGAGGAGGTGTCCAAATTATGAATTTCAAGGTTAACTTTTGGACATCTTTTATTGTTAAACAAAAGATGATTTTCAAGGTTAACTTTTGGACATCTTCTAAGGTTAACCAAAAGATGACTTTCGAGGTTAGCCTTTGAATATCTTTTATGGTTAACCAAAAGATGACTTTCAAGGATAGCTTTTGGACATCTTTTATGGTTAACTTTTTACAGACTTTATGGATGCCTTAGAGTTGCCCTATGGTTAGCTAATTTGTGACATAGTTAACCTACAGGATATCTTTTGATTAACTATTGGTGACCTTGTGTTTTTGAAAGGTTAACTTTTAGTTATCTTTTGGGTTACTTTGGTTATGTGGGTATACGTACTTACACAAGCTTCTTCGGCTAGTTCAAGTTCCTACTGAATATGGCAGGTTTAGTTGCCGCAATACAGATTTAGATGTTGTAAATATCGTGGTGGTTTGAGATTTTCCAAATATTATATTGGTGGTTTATCAAAAATAAAACTAAATGTGGTACTGCCAACACAAATAGCATAATTTGTAAATTTGAATGATTTTTTGTTAAGGTTGAAATAGCACTTATTTTAATAATAAAAAGGTTTTTATATTTTTTGCCGGAGAAATCAAGTTTAAATATAAACAAAATGGCCCATCAACCCATTTTGTACACTACATTTAAAACTGTTCTATTCAATTTTTCTAGTTTAACTCTAAAAAGTAACTCTGATAACATCATTATGAATGTGTAATTTAATAACACCACCCATGTATAAAATTTCATCCAGGACCCCAGTAAGTCGCGCCGCCGTACAGGGGGTTAAATAGACAGAAAAGGCTGGGTAGGCGGGCAAGGGGGAGTTGAGTAAGGGATGCGTGAATGGCGTATCGTGGCGTGTACGATGAGTTTCGGGAATTCATTATTTCTTGGTGTATATAGTTCTAATGTTTATTGCAGCTAATGACTGAAGACTGTCGAGCGTCTAGAATTAATTGTTCTAAACTCTATTTGTTGAGCATTGAGCTAGAACGTCAACAAACGCATGTGTTTGACTCACCCGAGCACGCGCTGTGATTGGTCTACGCTAGATAACGCTAATGCCTCATTACTTAAGGAGTAATTGACACTCAAAACCTTTACTTTGCACTCGTAATTACCGGGTTAAGTTTGTGTGCTTTTTGAGCAGTGCTTATCGGTTTTCGGAGCGTTTGCATAGTGCCTGGTGCTTATTTTCCTAAAATGGAGCAAGTTGTTCCAGCAACGTGTAATCGTAGGGGGCGTCCTACTACTTTCAACGAAAAACAATTAATAGTAAAATTGTATAATTCGACGTTAAAACAAAATCCTGAGATTTTACTGACTGACATTGTACAATTTGTTGCTAAAACAGTGGGTGTTAGTGTTGCAACAGTAAAAAGAATTTTAAGGTAGTTTCGGGATATTAAAACTTTGTCTTCTCCAAAATCTCCCGGAGTTACAAAACAATATTAGGTAATAATATTAGGTATGCAACTGTCTATTTCTAAATATTTTCACATTACGTAAATAATTGTCTTATTATTACAAGCATGCGATTAAAAGACTCGTTAAAGGAAAATTACTTTTGACTAAACGGTAAATAGTTTGCCATTAGTTAAACACAGCAGATAATAATTATTATATTACATTAATTGTTAATAATTAAGTGTTTATTATTCCTTTAACGCTTTTACTATTATGTATTTACTTGTGTCTGACTAATTAATGGATTGCAGGATTTAAAATGATGCACCTATTTGTCAACCACGCATTGGACTACTTAATAGCGGATTGCTTTTACGTCAATATTTGTAATGCATATGTCTCCAAGTTTATAAAACACCTTTACTTAAAAAAATGGTTCTTTTCAGAACCACCAATTCTTCTAAGAAAGAATTCTGACGGCGCGAACGTTAATTTAGAAACGCAAGGAATATTACGTAAATACACATCCGGTAAATCAACGCACCTGTCAAGCGTTTGTTTACGTTCTAGCTCAATGCCCAACAAATAGAGTCTGAGTGTAGTAGAAAATAAATGTGTATAGTGTAGACGCAGTGTTTCATTTTGGGCGATCTGTATTTCAAATTAAATTTGGATACCTATAACACCTTAAGATGGCAGATCATTTGTTGATTTACCACATTTGGCATATGCGCGTAAAGGTGATGTCTTTAAATTGGGGTACGAAGTGGATTTCTCGTTTAAAGATTTAAGTTTGAAAAACAAGAACACTCAGGTGGTAGTAGCGTATGATGTAGTGGTTCCTCGACATACTGCAATGCTCGTAACGCGCGTGTAGGTGACGTGAATGTGAGTGTTGCGGTGGCAAACGATTGTGGTACGCACGCAATAGTTCCACGAGGAAAGATTTTGGCGCGTAACGTTAGAATGGACATGCCTTCCGTTAGTGTTACGATCGAAGATACAAAATTATGCGAACCAATTGCAGTACGGAATAGTTACAGTCCAAAGTACCGTGGTTTGCCGATGGAGCTTTGCGAGTCTTGGGAAGTGGCAAAGATGTTGAATGGCGTGCAGAATTTTCATAGAACGGCAGAAATTGAAGACCAGGCATGAGAAGCGGCAATTCAACGCTACCAAATACAACGTAAGCGAGATGGTGTTTATAAGAAGAGTACCAGAACAGACAGCTGTGAAATTGCAGCCTAAATACAGAGGACCTTTGGTGGTGAGGGAGATGCTTCCGGGGGATGCATACCGTATCTCGCAGCTACGAGATAAGGAGGACGGTTGTATCTAAGCTACCACGGCGAACGTCTCGCAATTAAAGTGTTTCAGAATGGAAGGATCCAACAGCGATACTGAAGCTGATACATATGATATTAACAACGATAGTGAAGGTGATGAGAAGAGTGCTACGACCCCACCAAGGAGAAGAAGACGATCACATCCACACCATACAGTAATTTGCAGAAAGCGCGGATCAGTCGCGAAGAGGAGGAGGAGTTAAGGGATGGCGCCAAGTTTAAAAATTTATACCTAGTTTATTGTTGTCAATCACGTAAAGATTCCGCCAGTTTTATCTATAGCTTAAGGCTTCCTGGCGTCGGTGGTTAGCCATAGTAGCAGAAATAGGCCGACGTTAAATAAAAACAAACAAACAAAGTGTCTTACCAGAGATACTTTTAAAACCAGCAATTTTCATTGCTCTCAGCGGTTTTTGTGAATCTGTATTTATAGTGTGACCAGAAATACCTTCAAAATCAGCAATTTTCATTGCTATCAGTTGATTTTTGTTTTAATCATATTGTTAAGTTTTAGGTTATATATTTAGGTTTATAGACAGCAGACGTGTTGGGGCAGAATGACCTCCCTAGTTTCAACCAATCACTGAAGGGTCCCCAGAGCAGTTTAAGTTTTAAGAATAGTAGAAACCTCATTTCAAAGGCGCATAGAAATGTGTGCCAATCAAAATGAGCAACATGTGGAGCACTTAATATAATTTTTTTTCTTGTTTTATTTGAAAAAGCCTTATTTTTTTTAATAAATACTGTTGAATTTTGTACAATTTGCTCAATAAATCAAAAATGGTTACAAATAGCCATAAGGATGTACATACAAAAAAAAGTTTGCTATTTAATTCTACATAACATCTTTAAGAAATATACAAGGTGTTTCATTTGCAAAAGTTGGGAAAAATAATTTTGAAGTTCTCAAAATATGAAAATTAATTTTGAACACCCTGTACATGGTGGCTCTACGATATTTAAAAAGAGCACCCTACAACGTCCTACAATAAGGTCCTAACTTAGTTTCGTCTTCAAAGCTACGGCCGCGGAAGTGGTGAATTGTTAAGAGGAGTAATGTAAAAATCAAATTTTTGAAAAAAAAATTTATTACTTCTAAGCCGGACATTAGATGGCGCTAATATTTTAGATATGAATAAACATCCCAAGAGAAGTGTTAAATATGCAAAAATATTCAGGGCATTCTATTTAAAAAAAAATACCTTAAACGTGCCACACTTTTTTGTAACATGTATATTTGAAAATACTTTTAATTTACCCACAGTTTACATCTGCATTTGAAAGATGTTTTTATCTGTTACGGTATATGAGTTATCGAACTCCCACGCACTATTGCCCCACCCTGTATTTTTATGGCTATCTTTTTTTACATTTATGACTTATGGTAGTCCTGAAATTTAGTTATTCAAATTCTTACCATACGTCCCCCGCTGTACGGCTTCACAACTTTAGAATAATAACTGAAATACTTAATGGTGGGATAGCCTTTAACATCATTAGCATTGCAAAGTGCTTGTTGCGTGGTGCAGTCGACTGCTGCAAATTCCACCTTTGGATCGTCTTTGAAAACTTCTGCAGCTTTCATGAATTCTGGTTTTGCTTTCTTGCAATGGCCACACCCTTTAAAAGAGAAAACAATAACTTCTAATTCTTAAATATTCTCAATACAAAACTTACAGGGTGTGTAAAACATAACAAGAACATGTTTTTTCTTCTTTAAGAAAGGTTTAAACGTTTCTTCTGTGAGATGTACAACTTCCGATTTCTGTTCAGACCATGGAATTTCAGGTGGTGGAGGTGGTGGTGGTTCTTGAG
>JABXWE010009406.1:0-59300 GCA_014611495.1 Limonius californicus | reverse complement strand
AAACGACGGAAATGAAGATACTGAGACGAATAACGAACAAATCGCTAAGAGATAGAGTTAGAAGCACAGAAATTCGACAAATGTGTAATGTAGCACCAATAGGAGAGTGGATAGATGCTAGAAGGCAGGAATGGAACGACCACATTAATAGAATGGACAGTGAACGCCTAGTACGAATAACGAGGGATAAAATTCCAACAGGAAGAAGAAGCGTCGGAAGACCGAGAAAAAGGTGGAGAGACAGCTTATAGTGCTCAATAAACTGGTATGGAACAGGCACTAGCCTATTAAGAAGGAAGAAGAAGAAGAAGAAGAAGTTGTCTATCCAACAAAAACAATATAACAGATAAGCCAAGAAATAAATGTTGGTAACGGTATCTGTCCAAACGTCAGCCAAACAAATTAAGCCAAGAAATAAGTATTGTGATAACTGTTCAAAATTCCACCATAAAATGAACAGTACATAATTAACTCAAAAAAATCAATATTAATTATCTGATCAGAAATAAGTTAATAAATTTAGGTCAAGATATAAATTAATATTAATTACCGTATCTGTTCAAAATTCGATCAAGGCATTAACTCAGGAAAATTAACCTTAGTTATCAGTTTAAATCTTAATCTAACAAATAGATATTAGTTTCGGTTTATGTCTGAAAATTAATAAAAATTACAAGCGAAGAAATAAATTAACATTAATTACAGCATCTATCCATAATCCAATAAAAAAAATTAACGCAAGAAAAGCAATCTTAGTTGTCTATCCGACAAAACAATGAAAAAATTAAGCCAAGAAATAAATGTCAGTAAGAATATCTGTCTAAACATCAGCCAAACAAATTCAGCCAAGAAATAAGTATTGGGACATCGGTCCAAAACTCAACAAGAAAATTAACTTAAGAAAATGAATCTTATTAACGTATCAGTAATTAATTAAAAAAATTAAGCCAAGATATACATTAACATTAATTACCGTATCTGTTCAAAATTCGATTAAAGTATTAACTCAGGAAAATTAACTTTTGTTATCTGTCTAAATCTTAATATAATAAATTGATATTAGTTACGGCTTATGTCTGAAAATGAATAAAAATATACAAACGGAGAGATAAATTAACATCAATTACCGCATCTATCCATAATTCGATAAAAAAATTAACGCAATAAAAGCAATCTTAGTTGTCTATCCGAAAAACCAATGAAACATTTAAGCCAAAAAATAAATGTTAGTAACGGTATCTATCTAAACACCAGCCAAATAAATTAAACCAGGAATCTTATTAAGTTATCAATAATTAGTAAAAAATTACCTACAGTCAATAAATAAATTAACATTAATTACTGTATCAAAATTCGATCAAACAATTAAGCCAAGAAAATTAACCTTAGTTATCTGTCCAAAAATTAAACCAACAAATAAATATTAGTTAGGGCATCTGTCTTAAAAACTAGTGAACAAATATAAGCGAAGAGATAAATTAACATTAATTACCGCATCTGACCAAAATTCTATCAGAAAATTGGCCCAAAAGAGCAATCTTAGTTATCTATCCGTAAGACAATAAAAAAAATTAATCCAAGAAATAAATCTCAGTTGCGGTGTCTATAAAAACCAAGAAATAAGTATTACGATGTCTGCCCAAAATTAACAGCACATGATTAACTGAAGAAAATCAAACTTAATTATTAAAAATCAGTGAAAAAGTTAAGTATATAATAAATATTAGTTATGGTATCTGTCTGTAAACAAGTAAAAAGACCAAGAAATTAGTTATCATTCATTACCATATTTGCCCTAAATTCGACAAAAAAGTAATTTTATGTGTCTATCCAAAATGCAATAAAATAATTAATCCAAAAAATAAATTTCAGTAATGGTATTTGTCCAAAATAACACACAAAACAAATTTTAATTAACTTTAAAAAAATTAGCGACTAAAAAATTTCAACAGAGGATTAAAGCCGTTTTCTCGATAATTTGGTTTATTTTGGATAACAATCGCAGCATAATATTGAACAATGGTTTTTTGACATTATACCTGCATACACGCGCATAGCAGTTACCTAAGTAGGGCTTACTTTTCAATTTCCAGAACTACCATTTATGACTTTTTTGACCATAAAGTTCGAACTTTTGCCTTGTAAATGCAGTCAACTTTCTTAAAACAATAGCTTTTTCAAAGTCCAACAACGAACAATGTAATTCCCAACAATATATAATTTGAGAATGGTAGAAACGTCTAGATTTCTATTTGGAAGAGCTTAAATAATTGTTGATTTGAAAAGCTTCGACTGGATTCTACATCCTAAATGGATTTTTCATTTTATTTATCATTTCCGCGGAAATTATTGGAAGATTTTAATCTACTTTATTCGCTACTCAGAATTTAATTGCGTAAATAAATTAAAGTAATATTCTTCTTAATCATTTAAATGAAGTAGGTGTTTCACTTAAGTTCGGAATTTTCATTATTGTGATGTTAATTATTATGTAGTTTCTTATTTACAACAGACTCACAGAATACGAATTAAAGTTTGTGTCTTTCTCTCTCGGCAATTTATTGACAGTAATTAAATCTGAACTCCTGCTTCATAAAATCCTTTAAAAATCTCTACTTCGGTTTATTAATCAACGAGGCGAAAAAGTGTAATAATAAAATTTATTAAGATAATTCAGTTGAAGCGTTCATTGGTGCACATCCAATTTTCAATTAAAATCCCACTCGATGTACAAAATGAACCTGGGATTGGCTTTAAACGGAAATGTAACTTTGATCTCGCTAAAAATAGGAACAAAAACTTTTATACAAACTTGGCCAGCCTTCGACGTGTACAGGCATGGTCCACTGAACAAGCGATTGTGTTTTCTCACTCATGTATGAGCCTATTGCTCATGTGTGTTTCAACCGGGCTTCGATTCTAATGGTTTAAATTGGAAGTTACTACAGCCCATACATGCATAGAATCAAACACAAATTCAGTATTGAACTCTATAAGATATTATAGAACAACTGTGAAAATCAAAAATATATAACTGAAACCCGTTGTGGTGTTAAATTTAATTTTAAATTGTGTTTCAAAATATTAAATATGGTTTCATAACGAGAGAATCTATATCATTGTGTAATGCATTTAAACAAAACAGAATATCATAACGACCAGACTCATTTGCTCTAAAAACAAAAATGTTCAGGAAATACATAAGTCGATAACATCTTTTTACCTCATTAACTCGAGGACATCAGATACCACCGTTTAAAATTACATTTTTCCAGATTTTTATGTAGAGCACCGGAACGAAAAAATTAATCGCATATTTGGGTTAACAACGGAGCCCTACAAATAATCAGCTCTTCAAACCAAATAGAATGATTTTGCAACGAAAAGCAGGAAGTACATCTTTCACGTTAAGCTTTAGTTTTGTTACATGCAGCAGCACAGGAGATGCAATTTAATAAAGCTTTATGTAGCTCGACTTGTATTGCACGCGGAAATACCAGAAAAATCAACCAGTATTGGACATTCTTGCCAAAAGCAACATACCTCAATTAATATTTTTTATTGCTGACATTCTTGTACCGCAAAACAAATCTAACAAAAACTCTGGACCTAATAAATAGTTAAAAACAAGCAAATATTTTTGAAATACTTTATCAATAATAACCGAGTTTGCCTTCCTTCTAAAAAAAAACATTTTTTTATTAAAGTATTAGTATCTTAGCTTTCTTAGCAATAGTGCAAAAACTACTACAATTTTTCTTTTTTTAAATTAAATATTCCACATAACCAAGGTTGCCCTTGACTGTCCACAACGTAATCATTTCTTAACCTGGAAAGATGACCTATCTGTGGTAACTTAAAAGCATGCTATGTGCATCCGTAGTAGTTACCACAAGTACAGTATCCGTTAAGTTCAATTTAAAGTTGAGAAATAGTTATTCTAAATAGTTAACTTTATCGTAACCAAGAAGGTTGACTTTAAAGATATGCAACTCTATTGTAAGGTAGTCAAACCTTACAATAGAGTTGCATATCTTTAAAGCGACCTATAGTGGTTAGTTTTCCGTTACATGCTCAATAATAGGTTTTTAAAGTTAACAAAAAGGTAGTTGTAACTCCCTGCTAAAAGATAAGTATAGTAAGTTGATAATAATTGCACATACTGACGGAATACCTTATTGCCCTGTAATGGGTAAGAAAATTATTTACAACTTAAATCTAAGTGTAATCTTATTATTATTTCTTTCCTATTTTTCAATAACTTACTTACAGAAATAAGTATCAAAATAGTATCAAAAACGTAAATATTGTTCGTTAACCCATAATACATTAAATCATATTACGTGTTTATGTTTATCTAAACTATCGTCTAAACTCTAAGAACACTTTTGGACAATCCTCGAGGTTGCATTCCACACTAGCGTACTAGTAAAAATATAACCTCCTTATCTACCATAATGCTAACTATGTAGACAATCGTTTCTTAAGTGAAAGGTGGCCGTTAAATTCTTATGGCATTTGTTCATATAAATTCACAACTCCAAACAAAACACAATTTGGAAGTATACAAGAATCGTCTAGAATCCTTGTAGATTAGTCATTGGTACTTAACGTTGTCTGCCTTTGGAGTAGAACCGATTTCACTTTAGCATTATGAACAGGATAAATAAAATAGGGGATTAGCAATTCCATTACGGTTATTTAATATTGTGGGTTTAACAACAAAATGTAGCATGCTGATAAATGATATTTTTCCATTTTATAAATAAATATTACAACATGAATATGGACCGTTCCAAACTATTAAGGAGTGGACAGTTGAACGACGTAAGTCATGCGCTGTATCTCCCCGGTTTTCTTTCTTAAGCCATTAGCATTGACAAAGCATGGGCAATGGTCATACCTTAAAAAAAGTAGCATCAATTTTCAGTTACAGTCCCAAGTTTAGTGTGTGCATTTTTTCCAATAATTATTAACCTACAAGTTTCTTCCTATCATTAAACTTAATTGAATATTTTAATGTGACAAGAACTGCCACTCGCAATTTTTCGGTTAACCAATTGGAATGTTATACTTTCGTTAATATGACTTCTTTTATAATTTCAGTTACATTTACATCGAATGTCCCGTATCGCCTTTTATATTTGATGATATGCACTTAATAATCGTGCAATGTTTTTTGATAAAGTGATTTACCTCATTGTGTTAAAATTTAATTTAAGTTCTACAATTTCCTAAAACTTTATAAAACAAGATTTGGGGGTGGTTTAAAGTTAAATATATATAAAATAATTGATAGGCCGTGTGAGGTATCAAAACGTTCCTTTTTTTAATAAGGAATATGGTTATAGTTTCAGTTTTGATGTAAACGATATTTTTAAACAGTTATTTAAATATTTAAGATTTGGTTAATTGGTGTTAACTTAATTCTGCTTTGCCATTGGTTGAGGAACTCACACGTTTTTTGTAAAATGTACTTATTTTTGTTTGTTTTATGATGTTGACATGGTGACAAAAAAAGATAAAAACAACAAGGACTTGCCATGAAAATTTCAACGCGAATACACGCTCGTCTGGAGAGTCAATTGAAATTGTAATTTTCTGTGTTTATTATATCCTGTTTGAATAAAACTATGATATTAAGTGTTACGGTTCAAATTAGCGTTAATTGATAATTATCGGTGAGAAAAGTAGATAAAATTTGCTGAAAATCTAGAACTTGGGGCGGATATCAAAATAGCGTCAGTAGACTTCAGTTGTTTCTTTTTCGACATGTTTTGTTTGTACCTGCGTTTGACGTTTAACTTATCTACAAGTTGAACAACAAGTTTTATACCTGTTAATTATTTGGGAGATATTCGAATCATATTCTGGAAATGCAACTGGAATAACAATCGAATTTAATTTAAAATAAATTAACAAATAAGTAACATCGAATCAACAACAATTTGAAAAGTGAAGACAGTCAACAATTTAAAAAGAAAATATAAAGGTGCAACGTATTTGTGAGTTTATTGGTATATATTTGAACATCTGAAGTAATAAGCAGTAAATAATATTTGAGTTAATTACTTTGTGAAACGATTTTACGAATACGAAGATACTCAGTCCAAAGATTTTCTGCGAGGAACTTAGAAAAAGCAACAAGTGATGGACTTTCGTTTTGAAGTTCAAGATCAACGCGCAGGAGTGCCATCCTAATTTCATCTAGTACATTTTACCAACACCAGAAGAAAATAAGCAAGTATTTCTATGTAAAAAGGTGGGTCCGTTTAAAAGTGCTGTGTTAAATTAGGTCTTACTATTTATTTCATGTAACTTTGTCATTTAATTGTTAAAGTTGTTTAACGTTTTATAAGAAAAAACTTAGATAAGACGATAACATTTACTTCATTTCTTTGTTGCATCCATATTTTATAGGTTCATGTTTACTACCTTATATCCTTCGCTTTGTTCAATTAACCAGCGCAAGAATTTCGAGGTTATACAGCAGTTAAGAAAATGTATATCAAAAACCCTGAGATAAGAGTTTTTTTGAAGTTTATGTTTGAAGTGTGCCCTTTGTGAGTTTCAACAACGTATGTAATAATATTGTAATATTTTTTCATATAAAAGGGAGATCATCTTTATTAAGGGTGCAAGTAAAGCAACATTCCCCCTTTTTTCAAAGGAATCATACACAGAGAATTTAAGCTTCTTGTTTGAGTCACAACCCCTAGGTAACCTCAGCCTCTTCGCAATATGTAAATGTACTTGAATACGGCCGGTGCTTTAAACCGAGTTACAAGTAGCTTGTAAATCCTTGTTCTGCAAGTATCTTGTTAAATCGAATAACGGTATAATTTCAACCTGTATGTGTAAATTTCGTACATTTACTTTTCAACTTAATAATGGCTTCAGCGAAGGAAAATAATTGAAACTCGAATGATTTTAATGTTAACAACATACAGACAACACAATGATCGCACTACCCATTCAAAACAACCCCCACTAAGATAAGGTAAAAAGGGTAGGAGCTACTTACCCCCTTAAGATAGTCTTAAGAATAAGTGGGTAATCGTCAACTGGCAGTACTCAAGTTAAGTAGAATTGTAGTTAAGTAACTGTGGAATATTGGTACAGTTCCTTAAATGTTTTCTGTTTAATTTACAATGTTAATGGTCCTTCAAGAAGCAATAATTTTTTGGCTCGAAAGTCACCAGCTGGAATATAGAAACAAGCGAAAACCATGTTGAAGTAATATAATAACATTGCACCAATTGACAGCATGGTTACTACGATAAGGAGGAAAAACAAATTGAAAAATTCAAGTAAAGTTATGAAAAATGTTACAAGAAAAAGAACAAAATACAAATTTTAAATATAAGTTTTATGCATAACAATTACAATCAGGCTTTTTAAATTTTTTTCAAGATTTTTGCAAAATCGTAACCGTATAATAAACGTAATTTTCACAAAAATTCCTAAAAAGCTTCAAAAACAGTCTTCGGCCTTATAAGCCATTACAAAGTTAAAGAGTATCCGTTTTTGTAAAATATATTCTTACAAACATCAAGAATATTGCAAACCTATAATACTCTGAACAACAATAAATATTATATTCTTGATAAACAATCACTAATTCATTTGTAAAAGCCTGTGTAATGTCACAAATAGAACGCACACTTTCAAACACAGAATAATATAACTTTAGTGCTTTAAAATGCCTAAAAATATTAAGAAATAAGCATCACAAATACTCCAAATCTTTAAAATAAGCATTATAAATTCATAATAAATTAAAATTCGTCATTTGAAAACTTTATAGTTACGAATGTGATAACAAAGAAACATGTTTGCAGGACAATCAGCATAATTGAAGGTTTTACCTTATTGTAAATAAACCTATGCAGAAATTAACAACATTTGAAAATACAGTCGAACTTTCACAAATCGCCAAGGGAGTATGAAGAAAATTCGTTGGACAGAAAATTCGATATATGGGACAGCAAACTTTTAAGTTGTCAAAACTGCAATAATTTATAAATGTTTATTTATAAGTAGGTATAGACATACGTACATAATTATTACAAACACCGAGTAATTCAAGTTAAATACAGTTCATTTGTTCGAAAAATGTTTCACACTTGTTTAAACGAGCAAACACTACTGTAGGTACAATTTCTTGATACTGCTTGCCGAATCATGGAAAATTGAATTGCAACGTTTTCTTTTTCTTCAGTTTCTTCTCTAAATTCTTATCGCTGTCTATAATATTATAGGCACTTAAACAATATCTTGCTCGTTCTGCCATTTTATGATTTTAGTGATACGAGTACACTATTCAAGAATGCAAATGCTACTGCAAACCAAAATTGTATGTACAAGCTTAAATAAAAATCTACGTGTATTCATTAATGACTACGGAGCCCACAGAGGTTTGAAAAATCCCCGATGACGGTTAAATAACTTTCAAATTTCGAGAAAGGTATACCATACTTTGTTACCTCAAATCCGAAAATAATACGTTCGTAAATTTTTAAGCTATAAAATATTGGTTAAACACATATTCGAAGTTCGATTAAGGGACCAAAATAACATTAAAAGTACTTTTAGGGGCGTTGCTAGCACTCAGGCAACTCAGGCACCGCCTGAATTACAATCCATCACTAGTTAGCATAGCTGTCGACCAACGAGAGTGCATGATCGAGAAATGCAGTTAATGACGTCTTTCGGAGAAAATATGCATTACTATTCTGCATAAAAACACTTCTCCCATTTTGAGAATATGCTGCACTAAATTATAGCACGAAATAATGCAAAGTGATAACAGTACGATTCTATTTGATTGATTGCTTTTATAATTGAATATGCACTTTCTTACAAAATAATCTTACGCCATTTAAGAGGGTTAAAGAAACATAAGCTAACAAAAACATTCAGGTAACTAATCCAAATATTTATTATTAAAAGTCAACCTTGCTAAAAATTCAGATAATTTTGAAGTACTAAGAAACTATGAACGAAAGTAATTTATACAGATCTACCAATATGTTTGGTATGTTTAGGCTACTTTCTGGAGCTTCCAGACGTGTTAACTGATAGTGGTATTCGTTGGCATTTGCGCGGAAAGATATCTTTCCAAATCAAAATTACTTAGAACTACTTAAGGATATGTTTATTTGAAACGGTATTTATTATTAATTATAACAACTGAAAAGAATAAATTTGAAAGAATGTGCGATTGCTTTTTTTTTTATTTCAGAAAAAGTGCATTTGTTGTTCGTCAGTAAATGTTGAGAACAACACAAGGGGCAGTATTAAAAAATTTTGCTGAGGGCGTCACATGCTCTAAGTACCCTCATTGTTAGGATTCTTGGAAGAAATTCGTTAAATAGGGAAATTCCCTATATACGTTCGACTGTAAAATAACAATAATATATTGCTGTGTTACAACATGCTCTAATTGTGATGTCCTAACCTATTACTAAATTTAATAAATCTGTATTAAGTTACCTTGTAAGAAAATGAGTTGTTGTGGTTATATAAATTAAATACGATGTAAATTTGGCCATTTGGTTTTGGTATCAAAAGCTGTCTAACTTGGTTCCTAGGTAGCAAAGTTTGTTATTTTTATTTGTATTCATCATCAAAAAAGGCATAGAGGATACTTTACAATCTTATTTGTGCATTCTTGAGCTGAAAAAAATATGTTTGTAGTAATGTACGAATGTGTGTGGGAAAGCTTTGTGTTAAATCCAATTAATATTAAAGTTGTTTTTAATAATTTATTTATAATTTAATGTAAAATTCTTTGTTAATTTCCAAATGCATTATCAAAAATATGCCGAGTAAGGTATGGAAATGTTTGCAAGTTTGTAAGGAACACAATGGTAATTTCCTTTTTGTTATAGTATTAGTGATAAGAATGTTATTATACTTTATAGTTATTCTTAATTAATTTACTCAATTTGAATGCTTTATTCTCATTGGTTGAGCCCCTTGGGGACACCATAAAATTTGTTTGTGTGTATTGGATTGCTAGGCAACTCGCTAAAAACCGATGAATTTTGTCTTGTCCCTGAAATCTGCAAAAAGGTTCGTGCAATATTATTTGGTTTCGTGTTGGTTAAACAATTTACGAATTTGTTAATTTTGGATATTCATCTGGAGGAGGATGTCTTGATTAAGAGTTTAATACAGTTTTATGCCTCCCAATGTGTAGGTTTAACCATTCACTTTATTTTGCCCCAACCAACGTTAAAAATATCATTTAGTATTGATTATATTTAATTAATGAATAGTGCAGTACGAAAGCAATATATTATACATTACAATGAATACCTGTATCTATCAAGTATTTTTCCATATTGAAAGCTAAAATACTTCTCAGTGGAGGTTAAAATTTCGAAAATCTGCATTTCCAGCCAAATTTATTAGCTAATCATTAAAAATAATTTTGACTTTGGCGGTGGATTCTTCTAAACCTGTTTACATTTTGGATTTATATGCAATAGTTATATAAAATTTGGATCCAAAAGAGTGCTGTTTTTGAAATCTCATGAACCAATTTGTAAGGTCAATTAAACCATATAACCGCAAAATGTATAAAACAAACCGTAAAATACACATACAAGTAGAATAATACAAAAAGAAAATTATACCTAGCAAAAAACAGTAAAAAACTATTTGTAATGATTGCTGTCGTCTAAATTATTGCTGATTGCTACACGATTCTATTCTGCTATAAGTTATTGTGTTATAATAAATAAATACAGTGTTACAACAATGTTGTCTCATACGCCATTAAGTAGAAAAGAAACCCCTAAAATACTTTTATTTCAAACTAATACCTATTTAGGACAGAAATGCAGTATCTCCATACTGTCTGCCCACGATTTAGTTACGTTTAGTTGGAAATACTTCTAGCAGTGCTAATTAATAATAATCTGCATTAAATATTTGTAAATTAATTTCCCATAAACGATCTTCAAAACTGTAAATATTTAGTAGTAGGTTAGAGAAGCAGAAAATCAATTTGTATGTGGGTCTTCCAGGTGCCACTACAAGTCACTAATACAGGGAATTTAGCAATAGCCTTAAATTGCTAACAATCTATCAGACCCTACTAAAAATAAAAATATTTTAATTAAGCTTTGGTTTTCCAAACAAAAATTCCCTTGATCATCACTGTTATTATGCAATGGCATATACTGGATGTTGGAAAACAGTCCACATAGTACGACTAAAAAAAAGTTTTTAAAGTACTGAAAAAACCCAAATCAACCGTTTGCGAGACATGAACAATTTTCTGCTTGAATTTTATTAATATTTAACACCAAAAAGACACACAAACTCCCTACTTAACTCCTTTGGAATATTCTATTTGAGATTACATGAAACGTAGGTATAGCGTACGCAGCATATGTGAATAATCTTGGCGAATTGCAACATAGAATTGAACAATTCGATCAAGGCCAGGCATTTTAGAAAGGGTGCGAAGTTCCTCCCTGGCAGAAAGTTCTTTCTAGTATCGTCTTTAGAAATTTAAGACAAAACAATTAATTATATATTTTTCTTAAAATTTTGAAGATATCTCAAAAGCAGTTGGTTTGGTAACCTATGTTGTTTTCGACTTGTTTTGGATCGTAATATATGCCTCCTAAATGTAAAACACCCTGTATAATGCATTCATTATTTAATGTAGTGCACCTTGTACAAGGCTGTTAGTGGTTGTTAGAGACAAATAGCCTCTTGAAGGCTTTATGCTATAGGCACCGCGGCTCTTATCATGTTTGGATGCTCACAGGTTGCTTGAAGTGCCTTCACTTTTGCGACATCAGTCAGTAGATACAAAATGCGTTTCCAACAACAAATAAACTAATTATGAACCTAATGTACCAAGCGTGTTACTGCTAATGAAATTACCTATAAATTGTAGGAAAATTTAATAATAAATTGTAGCAAAGCAAGCACAAACGTTGGGGTTGATCTAATTATGTTAATAAAGTAGGGCTATCAATGACTTCAGCGACTTCACCATCCGGGCCCACTCCGGTGCGCTGGTAGGAGGGGGCCCATCCGCCAGACGGAAGCAAACTTCTAAAATGTATTGTATATATGTTGTATTTATGGCTGATAAATTAGCAAACGGAAGGAAGGGCACGGGGGAAATGGGAGATATGCCTGAGCGACGAGGGCGTGACTGTCACTCACATGCTACCAGCAAAACTTGATTACCTGAATCAAGTCGCGATTTGATGTCAGTCGAAGTGACAACGGCAACAAAACAGTGTCAAAACATATGGTTTTAAAAATTAGCGCTGGACGACTACATGGACACATTATAAACAAGTCCCTTTGTAAGTGAAACAGATGTATTTTTTTGCAAAAAGCTTTCGCACTCGATAATTATTAGCAGCACTTGCACATAAAAGGATTTGCTTGATACAGTATTACAACATAGATAATAATTACTTGATTACTGTCGATACACCACCCAATGGTGAAGGACTAATAGCACATAAACCACAATTGTGGAAATATAGAAAGATTAGAAAAATGACTTTATAACTCTGCGTCAATACAGAAATACCAACACGGATAACTTGAATCAAACTGTTTCAGGGTATTTCTAATATCTATTACAAATGGTATATCATGATTGATATTGTAAAAAATAATTATCAGCGGCTACTGAAGCGCCTTTAAGTTAACTAAAATATGCATTTATGATATGTTTAGACTTAACTTAGTGAATACATTTCAACTCCTTAGAAAGTACCATCCTTTAGGGACACAAAATGTACTACCCCAGGGTCAAGATTTATATAATTCTCTATAAATCAAAGCTATGCCAAGGTTCTGTAACTAATATTTTTGGTTAATATAATCAGAAACGATAAAATTAGCACAACTTAACTATATTACTGTTCCACGAATAGAGAAACATAAGCAGTTGCCTTTATTTTGGTAATATAAAGAAAGGCCAATCAAGGATTGCTTAAGAAAAGGCTGCT
This sequence comes from Limonius californicus, assembly GCA_014611495.1. Taxonomy (NCBI): domain Eukaryota; kingdom Metazoa; phylum Arthropoda; class Insecta; order Coleoptera; family Elateridae; genus Limonius; species Limonius californicus. Next base: position 46,302 of record JABXWE010009406.1, on the reverse strand, counting down.
TTTGGTTCTGAATTCCTAAGGCGATTTAAAATTCCTATAAAAAGGAATATCTAGTAGCCACCAGAACAGTATATTAATTTCAATTCAATTAAAGAAACTTAACCATTTTAAAACAATACCATATAGCGATAAGAAACAAGTAATAAGTTTCTGCTACTCACACTAAGGCACGAACTATTATTACCTTCCATCAGAAGAAGAAAATGCTACATTTTCTTCTTTTGGCGAAAACCATATTTAATATTTTGCAATTTCAAAACTTCAATTTCCTAAACCTCGTTCGACTCTACAACTTAATTCTTCAAAATGCTAAGCGAAAATATAAAGCGTTCGCGAACTGTATGCATTTTATGTTGAAAGAATGCATTTCCTGTATTCGTAGTATGCAGTAAAACAGCTTTGTGATTCAAATATTTTAATATAAATATCACTTGTGATGCAGACCGTTAACGTTGTCTCTTTCGATTTGTGAATGGAATGAGGTAGAAGTAGAACACCAATTTGCACAATACGTATTCGGCAAAAAGGACCAAAATATATCAGATCTAGAAATTCACAACTAAAGTAATAATTGAAATTATTAATTTCAAAGGAAATTAGAAAATTATAACCACAGCTCTTTGAAACACCTTAACAAACCCTTTTTTTCTTCGATATAAGAAAAATTCGTTTTGTCTGAAAACTGAATAGGAAATAATAAGGAAAAAATAAAATTCAAAAGTGTCTTAGGAATATGATTGTCCATAAATAATTACATACAATTAGTATAATTATTTAAATAGAATTAACAGTTAAATTGGGGAAACATACGCTACAGTATACTTCATTTTCCTGCTAATATATTCAATGAAGCTCTACTCTGAAATCTAAGAAAAAATTGCCGGCAAAAAGTCGTTGGAAAAACAGACACTAGAAACAAATCCAATTGGAATAAAAGTCACCGGATAAAAGATCACTAAAAGAAAGGTGTACTAGAAAAGAAATATTTTTAAACGATATACCGAGGGACTAAAAGTAATTTTAAGTCCTTTATTTTCATTATTGATTATTGCAAGAAACTACAGTATTTAACAACGAAACAGAGACGGAACTAGAGTGGTGCTTATGTTACTGTATATCGTGCAAGTAATATAACTAGGATATCCCTATTGAAACAGTCCACCATGAATAATTTTGTAGACGATCAAATTTGAAAAAACCCGCTACACTGTAAATGCCAAAGGGATTCGAGTAATAGTCCATTTGGAAGGTTTTCCTACTCCTTATACGAGGGCTGTACTCTTTTTGCTGAACGTAGTAAAGTAATACACAATTAATTGACAAACCACACACAGTCAATGCATTTTTGCATCCGTGAAAACCAATCTTCAAAATATTTTCTCCAATCTTCCCGCGTTAGATTATTTATTTAATTTTTAAATGCGTCAACCGCTTCTTCGGCCGATGTAAAACAAACACCCCGTAACCTTTTCTTTACATGCGGAAATAAAAAAAAATCATTAGGTGCTAGGTCTGGACTAACTCAGTCGTTCGAACAGCAGTGTGCAACCGAGCGTTATCTTGATGCTAGATGATCCTTCCTCTTGGACGTTTTTAGCGAACATTTTGGAGAACTTGAGGCAAACAAACCATAGTGTACCATTCAGCATTTACAGTACGACGATCCTCCAGTACTACAGCGGAAACATGTCCAGTAATTCCTAAAAATATGGCGACCATCTTTTCGTTTCGGCTTTTTTCACGAACAATTTTTGTTGGAGCCGATTTGTTCTCAAAGACCCAAACTGCCGACTGTTGCTTTCTTTAGGGATCATAGCAGCATACCCTTGTGTCATCACCTGTAAAGATGTTGTGCACCAAATGAGACGATCCATTTGTCAATCCAGTGTAGATCCGCACCATGCCACACGGTTTTCTTTTTGAACTAAAGTCAAATTGTGGGGAATCCAACTGGTACAAAGCTCACGTACCATCAAATGTTTGTCTAAAATGGTGTCAATTACTTTCACACCAATCTTTAAAGTTGTTTGAATACGCGTAGCAGTAGCCGGTCCTCTTCATTCATGTTTCTTACAAGACCAATATACCAATAATAGGAGCTAGAAAGTTGTTATTTAAGGAAAGTTGCCACGTTGAAATTCATTGTACCACCACTTTACGGTAGATAAAGATCACGACTTGTCACTAAAAACTCGATTGATTTCCTCAAAACATTCTTTACGACTTAAGCCCCTCGTGAAATTGTAAAAACTCACAGCTCGATAATGCTCTTTATTCAGTTCCATGATTTCATGGGGAAAGGATTACTTTAAAATTATGTATTTTAAAAATCTTTAAGTATATTTGACAACTTTCACTATAATTAATCTTTTAAACAACTACGTTAAAATTTCAAGCAATATTTTCAAAATATCACCACCTGCTACATTGGCTCAGCGGAAAGAGCACAACTCTCGTACAGTATGAAAATTCTGTACTGTTCGTTTTTGAGAAATAACATTTTGACGTTTCCGATGCGTAAGAAAATGTTAATTAACATTTACAAAAACAAGTTCGAGATATTAACTAACATAACAATAACACAAAATAATACACTGTATAACGCAGGCGTCGGCGCAAATGTGACCAGTAGCCAAGTTGTTAAAAAACAAACATTGTATTATTTTGTGTTGTTGCTATGTTACCTAATATCCTGAACACTTTTTTGCAATTTTTATTTAGCATTTCCTATACGCATTGGAAACATCAAATTGCCATTTCTCAAAAATAAATAGTGCAGAATTTTCATACCGTATAAGGAAAAATCTTCCAAATGAACTATCACTCGATACCCCACGGCACTTAAAATTTTCGGATTGGTGGGCGAGGAGGCTAGGAGGATGAAGTAGAATAGATGACATACATGGTAAAAGACAAAGTTGGGTGAACTGTTTTAGTTGGGAGACCCTGTATAATAAAACAAATTGTTTATATATTTTCGTGATGCCATGGCCCAGTTAGGTATCTTCCGAGTTGAAAAATTTGGCAATAGATTTAATACAGAACTTATTAATACGATTTAAATGTTTTCTGAAATCTTGAGTTTGAAGCAGCACGAAATATCGGTTTTTATTTTTAATTTACTGTTACCTATATGTAGCATGCATTGTTATAGTCTGCTATATATGTAGATGTATAGGCGTTAATAAAACAAAAGCTCGTAGCAAGTAACATTTTCATAAACATTTAACGTAATGTAAACCATATTTCAATTGAAAGTTTTTTGTGTATACGTTTGTATTTAGAATAAGATCCTCACAATGAAATTTTCAAAAGATTAAAATTGAATCAATTTTATAAAACATTTTATAAGACCCCCTCCACGCATATCAAACACCTACGACATATTAAAGCAAATATGAATTAGTATAAATTTTAAAATACATATGGAGTGTCAACATAAATATTCAATGTTAAATTAAAAGGAATACAGATTTTGGCGACATGTATTATGGTTTGGGTTCGAAACCCTAGCATCACAAGTAGAATATAAAAGCTGTGCTGCAACCCACCACACTCAATTTTCCAATCCGACCGGCAACCGTGGGATCTTAATGTCTAAAATCTTCTGTGAAATTTCTACAGTTCGGATTCGACGTTAAACTGTAGGTCCTCCATATTTCTACCTTAGTGCTGATGAGAAACACGTGGCAGCGAAGAGGCCGATGCCCAACAATGCGACTGGAAAGGCTGCTGACAAGCAATCTGACCAACTTTCGGTTTAAGCATATTTTGAAGAGAATATCCTATATTTTTAGACTGTTTCAATTGTATGATATTTTCGCATAAAAAAGGCAATGATGAACCTAACACCCATACAATAAGCACATATAAGCAACGTTGCTAAATCTACTAAACTTCACAAATTATATTCGTTATGACTAGATAAAATGTAGGTGGAATCATATTGTAGAATATGCAGATCCATCATATATTCTATTACGCCCATATAGAGCATTGATACATCATTAGATATTTAACTAAAAAATTTGTTTAATTTAGTGTTATTAAATCAAATAATTATCTTTAATAAGAATTCTAGAAGCCTTCAATTAATGAAAACACCGAAATTATCGAACTTTATATAACTCTGGTCTACCCTGTAAATGATAGTATACTTCTCACGAAATTGGTTTAAAAAGGCAAATAAACTGCATTATAGTTACCCTAAATTTGTGCTCTTATGAAAAAATCAAAAATATTCCGCTTCCATTTCTACTTTGTTTATAGACGTCATATCCCCAAAGTGAGACATTAAATCCCCACGGTTGCTAAAACAGGCTTGGAGAATTCTGTATGGTGGGTTGCAGCACCAAATTGTTATTCCATTGCTAGGAGTAAAAGATACTTTTGTAAGAATGTGAGCAGGGGGCTGCCTATTCTTACACACTAAGTTATAAATATACATTTTATAATTAATATCTGATTTTATGTGATTGTTGTTTTTCTGTCTATGGTTCATATTAATATATAAAAATTGTACAACAGTCTACATTGCGTAACTATTTAATCCACAAGTACCTTAACGTATATAATGAAAACCGTGCTAATACTCTTTCATATATCATATATTTATTCGTTTCTACTGAGACTACATGGAGATATCCTACAATCCCCCTTTTGCAGAGTCCCAATTACTATTACTTAGTGACTTCGCTTGGTGACTTTCTTTCGGGTTGTATTTTTTACTTTCACGTCGGAAGAATTTAGGAATAGCAGGTTTCAAAATTGGATCGGAAGGATTTCGGAAACTATCTAACGGAAGCTGTAAATCAATGATTTTCAAACTTTTGGGTAAAATGATCCTCGCGACCCCAGAATCAGCGGCTAAACCGTCAACTGATGTAATCTATTACAAAGTAGTGCAATTTATTTCTTGGTTCCCCGTGTTTGCGAAAATTCCCACCATATTCTGGAGGGTGGTAGATGGCACTGAAATAATCTGAAAATCCCTTTTGCTCTATAGAAGCAGCGGACGAAGATGAGACTCGTCACCATTTCAAAATTGTATGCTGTAGTGATGACTGTGTGTTGAGTGCAATAAATGGATAACTAATAGTTAACGCTAAGTACGAGCTAAGCTCGTTTTATTAAACAAGGATAAATTTTTAAAACGGTCAGTTGGACCTTCCGCATCTGGCAGTGACACCAACAGAAAGAGAAATAGATTGTATAGCGATTAATACACCAAATATGGTTATTTTCCAGAAACCCCAGTACGTACTTTATCGAGAAGTGTTGTCAAAAGAAAGTATGAAATCATCAAAGCTATTTCTACGTTTAAATACCAAACATCCAGAGCAAAAAGGAAAAATATGTGAAATTCTTTAAAAGAAAGCTAAATGCGCTCCACAATAAGAAAGCCACTTTTACATCAACAACCACTACTGATGAGAAAGCACTACGATCATGTTATTGATTTGTATTGTGCATTGCAAGAACCAGCAAGCCACATACAATTACTGAAGATCTAATTTTACCAGCAGCTGTTGTAATGTTGTAATGATTGGAGAAAAAGTGGCTGGCAATTTGAAAACAATACCTCTCTCTAATAATAATATCCAAAGAAGAATAAGTGACATGGCAGAAGATATTCGAACACCAGTTGTTGAAAATATTAAGAAGTACACCTACTCCTTATTGCAGATAGACGAATTCGCGGATATTTCTAACTGTGCGGAATGTATAGCATTTGTAAGTTACAATACTGGACATGATATTACAAAAGATATTTTATATTGTACTCGATTGGAAATCAATACCAACGGAAAATGTTTATTCGACACTTTCATGCAAATTACTAATAAGTACAAGACTGACTGGGTAAAATGCGTTGTTATATGCAGCAATGCCGCCAAGGTTATGACAGACATCTATCTGGTCTTATTGTCAAATTAAAAGAGATAATGCCAAATGATACATGGTTACACATCGAGAAGCCCTTGCATAAAAATTTTCTTCCTTCTGAAATGGATTGTGTTTTGAAAAATTGGAGTGGTAATTCTACCAAAGAAAACACATCGCAGATTCGTATTTTTCGAAAAATTTCTAAAAACATGTGTAACGATTTCCACGCCTAAAAGAAGGCAACCCTTTGTACATATTTAGTTATTCACATGCTTATAGGACTTTTTATTATTTCGAAGTTACATTTCTATCAAGTCAACGCTGTACGCACTGGAGTTTCAAAATTTTGGGGGAAGGAGATTCTAAAAGACAGTTATCGGAAATTAGGAAATTAGGGTTGAGTATTGTCGGTCTTACCGGAAGTATATTGTGAATAGTGAGCTATTTCTTTTAAATCGTTTATCGATTGGGAATTCGTTTTCCGCTTTGAGAGTCACTACACACAGGAGCTTTTCCCACAGTTGAAGGGAAGCAAATCTCCAAGAATTTATTTCCAATATAGAATTTACTCCGGTAAAGAAGATTTTGTTTGGTGTTATGCCAGTGTCCATCAACTGGTGAGTTGGTTATGACCAGAAAATTGTTGTCTTGTCTTAATTTCCAGAACCTTAATTCTAATCTGCGATAAATTTAATTTAGGCAAAATTCGTGCGGCTAGACGTCCCGAAATTAAGGCGACACAGTAGAAAAACTCTACATTCATACGTATTGTTCAAACTGATACGCTGTCATCGACGAATAACTTGGGGAAGGTTTTCCACAACCGAGTGGACGCCTGGGGCTATAGATAAGAAGTCTGGTGTACGGTCGAGCTGATTGCCGCCACATCTTGAACAAGGGAAGTGCATTTAAATCGTATATTTTAAAATTTGTATAACCTTGCCTTGTTGTTTACGATTTCATTATCATTATTTAAGAATTAATTTAGTAATTGATTTTGGGTCACAGAATTGTGTCATTGGGGCTTTAATTGGGGATATGTGTACATATGAACTCCTATTGTAATATTCCATTTATTAGAGAGAACAATTTTACGTAAAGCATATATACAGGGTACTCCGATAGTGGGTTGATATTGCGTTCGTAAGAGTTCACAGCTTGCATATTTTTTTGATCGGTTTGATCACGCATGAATTCCTTACTCGGAGGCCTCCTACATTACGGATTGCGCTAAAAATTACTGGTATCGTATTCGAGTAGCGCAATAAAGGTCCGAAAAATTGTTTGAGTGTCGCCCAATTTAAGTTTAGTTATATTCAGTTCCAGGAACGTAAAATTGGGACTGCTAATTTATTTTAATCTATTTTTCTTGTATAGAAATATTAGAAATGTGGGTTGTTTTTTTACCAAGTAAAAATTATTGGTTGCAACTTGTCTTTTATTTTACGACGAATTATCTGGAATTAAGTTTACATGAAGGAGAGATAGTAGATATAAAGGTAGGTGATTATTTATCTTGGGGTCCGACTTCCCAGTTACCACCTCGGACGATGTTAGTAAATTATAAGTCGGTGGCGCCTATAAATTAATTGTTGGAACCTACTCCTTCTTCGATTAGGTTTCCGGGATGCTAACATTTGTCAAATTGTTAGTCTTCTACCTAAGCAGTGGCGTAATTACGAGGTTGTTTTTGTACTTCAACTAATTTTTGTATGTAGTAAAGATTAAATGCGTGACACATGGTTTCCTTATAAGCACATCTTCTTTATTACACGGAAGTAAGATGGGCTATCGAGGGGTAACGGCTTTAAAAGGGTTTTGCAGGTAAAAACGGAACTTTTAATGTAACTGCAAGATGAGAAACCGGAACATGAGAACATATTTTCCAATTCCCTTTGCTTCTTTAGGGTAGCTTTCCTTGTTGATATTTTAAAGAACTTAAATACTCTGAAACTGCATTTCGGATCGACTTCAATTGGAAAAGGAAGTTTGATTAAACCCAGTGCTTTCAAGAAGTCATGGAAGACTTAGTTAATAATGATAATATGATCAATTCTGAGCACGTGTTTGCATATATGCAAGTTAGTTTCCACAATTTAAAACAAGTGTTCATTTACTATTTCCTCCAAAAAAATTAAATCAGCTGTGCTAATCACAGATGGATACTGAATCCATTTTTAGATAATCCCGCTAAACAAGATAAAATTTCGACAAATTTGGGGGAAAAGCTTATTGAAATATCATTCATGTGTTGGAATGTTGAAACTAGACTTATGTTCCCAGAGCATACAGCAGTTGCACCAAAAGAATGCAAGAATACCCCGAGCTTGCGGACAAGCGATAAAGTATTTGGTGCCGTTTGCCATATCATGTTTGTACGAATTAAGTTTCTCGTCTATGACTGCCATCAAAATAAAAATACGAAATTATTTATGTTTAGGTTCTTGCATTTACTCAAAATTGTAATATTTCAAGTCTATTTACTTTGTGAAAGGCAGAAATAAATGTCTTGAAAAGGCATTTTGTTTTATTTTGGAAAACCGCCCGCGACGCTTCTAACCCTATATCGCGATTCCCCAGGGGGTCGTGGCCCACACTTTGGGAACGACTAGTGTAAATAAACCTGATTTTTTCTTATAACTAAACTGATTTGGATCTTTCTCCGCAAAAATCAATTTTAGCCTCCACGTCGTCATAGTGACGGGATAATTATGCGCCTGGACAAAAAGGGTACTGAAGAGATTAAAATACATTGGGGTATCTGCGTTAATTAAATTCCTATCAGTAACTGTTAGATTTGCAAAATATTTTTGAAGATCAATGTTTGAAGATGGTACAATTTCAGGTAGGGGAATTGCCCATTCTTATACACGAAGTATCAATTATCATTTTTTAAGTAATATCTGATTTTTAATCCGCGGCTCATATTGATATAGAAAAAATTGTACAGGTTTTGTTTGGAATTTTAATAAAGAGTTTTGCCCTGCGTATTTGTATGCAGCTACTTAATTTACCAGTAGCGTAACGTACATAATGAAAACCGTTCAAATACTCTTTACGCATCTACAATTTCATCGGAAATGGGTTCTTTATACAAGTTCAACGATATCCCTGCATCCTTTTGCGCGTGTTCTAGTTACATGAGGACTGGAAACCCCAGTTTTGCGTGGAGTCACCCTTTGACTTCATCGCCCTTATTACTCCATCATCCCCCTTTTACCGTGCTGGCCGACTACAAGTATACTCATCATTCATTTCTGCAACGCAATCCCTCATATCTATCTGCGTTTCACACTGTCTGCCGGTTTCCTGTCGCTTTTCTCTCTCTGATCGCAGCTCTAGGCGCCAATGTTAACTTAAAATGGAAATTGAATTCTAACGCGGTTTGGAAGAAGATCCGGGTATACCAAAGCCCGCCAAAGCTCCGGTACTGGCTACTCTGCGGCCACTGCAATGATATATTACAACTAAAATGCGGTACCGAGATTTATTGAACCAAAAATAGAAGAAAATTCAAGAAGGATTTTACCGTCCTATCTACCGAGTGTTTCGAACACGATGTTCACGCTCCTGATTACCGTTCCGGATCTTTGAACCGGAGAGAGATTAGACAAGGGTCCAGAAAGCTTTTTATCCCTTCGAGTCAAATTCGTTAGCGAAAATAAGGATCAGACTTTAGGGTCAGGGAGAAATTGAAATTAAATATGTTACTTAGAAAGGTTTTAGAGCTGGTGACAGGAAGCTGTGTTGTTCTTATTATATTTAAAGAATATTCTTTATCGTAAAATCCTAGAACTATAAATAATATACTACAAAAATAATGAGCAAAATTTTCTAATTAATTATGATTAGTTCCACAGAAACGTGGGTTTACTTTGTTCGACAAGCGATATTAAATATAAAAGGTAAAGGAAACTACGCAAAGCACTTTTACAATGTAAAAGTTTCGTATTATCCGTATTTGTCGCCGTAACAATATATTCAGATCCCGGAGTTGAGCGAAAACAAAATCGACTAAGAAAAGTGCGGTAATTGGAAGGAAAGTCTATAAAGAAGGGTGGAAAAAAGGTCTAGATTGAAGAGTAGCGCAGAGAAGGCAATAACGACATGTAAATAGGTGCAAGGGCGCAATTTATTTAAAATCCAATTTCCTACTATTACTATGAATAACTTGTTTACCGTTCGTAACGGTTCCAAGGAATTTTTGTCAGACAAGAACACTTCTTACTGTGCACTGCTTAAACAATAACCGCGACGAACAATATGCCGCTTTTCTGGCTTCGTATAAAAGGAAATTAACAAACGTGCGCTGCGAAAACTTCAATAATGTAAATGCTTCAGTCGTTTTATGAAAGTCATTGTTGTGTTGGGTATTGCAGATAACGGCGTGAAACATCTAATTTTGTATACATTTGTAAAATACACATATACGAAAGAGATGCCAGAAAACATAATACGCCTATAAATTGTAACATGTATGTTCTTTCCAATTCTTTCCATCATACGGGTAAAACATCAAACATCAAACGTCTCATTCAAAGTTTTATCTGGAAAAAAATTATGAATTTGCCACAATTTCATAAATTATTGCACAATTACAAATGTTGGAGCATACAATAATACAATTGTAACATAAAAATATTTATTTGTATTGATTTACGTCAATCCAGTATATATTCAAGATTCTCAAATTCAAGACTAGAAACGCGACCATGATAATTCGGTATCCCTTCCAGTTGCTTCAACTTTTTCACAAATACAAATCTCACTGACATACATAAGTAGCACACATTTCAATACAAATAGAATAACAAGTTTTGCACTTTTAAATGCACAGTTAGAGGGCAATGCACTGTTAGAGGGCAATGCACAGCTAGTGTTTCCACAGTTAATAGCGAGCTACCAAATTAAATAGAATAGCACAACAAAAATACTGTCTCTCCCTTTCTGTTAATTACTTATATGCGTATTTTAAGTACGCTACAACTGTTTCGTCTGTTCGGGAGTTACCTGAACAGAAGATGAAGTTCCCTAAATAAAAGAATGATGCGGATATGTTCGTTTACCTGCCTACAACCGGTCTAGAGCGAAGCCAGATTATTGTTTGATAAGGGATTTATGCAATAATCATCCATATTCTACACCTTCGCGAAATGCCTTATTCATAATAATCTGGTTTCGCTCTTAGACCGGTTGTAGCCAGTTAAACGAACATATTCCCATCTTTCGTTGACTTACGGAACTTCATCTCTATTCCGGTAACTCGCGGATAGGCATAATAGTTGGAGCGTATTTCTTTATTTATAAATAATGTAACAAAAAGAGGGAGACAGTATTTACGTGATTAGTTAGTAGTTACCTAGTATTAGGTTTGATATTTGAGTAATGTATATGAATAACTTACACAGCTTTACAAATTATTTCTTCATACAATGATGATAGTTTCTAATTTAATTCATCTATTTTTAATTTAAATTAAAGGCCATCGTTGGCACAATATCTCTATATTGTACAATTTTCACCAATCAATAACTGTCAAACATTAGGCCAGTCTAGAAATCATTTTAGTAACTTGGCAAGAAATGTACCAAAACAAAGATCAGCCATTGAAAATGTATGTAAACACACACATACAGCATCCTTCAAAATATTTTAAACTACATTAAGAAAATCTACTAGTAATACATGGATCATATAGCCTACGGTCGAATATGTTTATCAAATATGACAAAACTCTAAAATTATCATAACGAGGTTTACAGATATTTATTAATTTTATTTAAATAAAACATATATGTGTATGTCAGCCATGACTATCGTTATATTGATTTGTCAACAATCTAGTAAATAGTACTGCTTTTTGAAATAAATAGTATACAGGGTGATTCTAAACACGTGCGAAAAACTTTAACCGCGTATAACTGGGGCTATTTAACACATAAACTACTTAGTAATCTTTTTTAAAATTCGGGACGGTTACGGAGAAATGGCGCTCGAAATGTATTTTAAATCCAATCACTAAAATGTAAATAACTTTTTTGTTTCGTATCGTATTTTAGTAAACTACAGTTGTGTGTGAAAAGTGGATAAAATTTTGGTAACCAAATTCTTAAATTAGGTGTATGTTTCTAAATTATCATTTCTATTGGCGACTCGGTTAAATAAGTATCTAAATATTAAACATTCAAAAAAATCTTAAAACCATTTTTTTGAAAACAGAATGCTAGTTTCGAATCTGCAAAAAAGTCTGATTAATGTGTCGCTTTCATGACTTTTATATTTGTCACTTCTTGTTCATCCATTTTTCACAGGCAATTATACCGTACTGAAAATTAAGCTTGGACTGTAAGCATTCTAAAACAATAAAGTACATCAAAATCTGATATGAATTAAATAAGTTAAATTTTAGTGATTAGTGTAAAGAAACTTTGAAGCCTGTATCTCCCTAACGGTGCCGAATTAAAAAATATTGCTGTATAATTTCGGTGTTAAATAACCTCAGCTATACATGATTAAAGTTTTTGGCACATGTTTAGAATCACCTTATATATTCTGCTGCCGAAACGGCATGAAAATGTAGATATAGGATTCAATTTATTTAAATCTGCTTTATAGATTTATGTATTTGCTAATAGTCATCATACATAAATATATTTACTACAGGGTTTTTAATTCAAGCCCAAATGACAAATTCTTTTTTAACCCTGTTTAAAAGTTCAGTTAACCAAGAAAAAATACTAGATACTTACACAAATCTCGCATATTTCAGTCTTAAACAAATACTAAACTAGTATTATATTTTGTCAGTAAACTCCAGTTGCCCTTAGTCTGCGTGCACGTCATCAGTAATTTGGTGACGCCACACCTTACCACGTTTATACAGCGCAAAATCAAAGAATGCAACCAAAAATCTTAAACTTATGTCACACAACGCGCAAAACACGAATTCGTTTTCAGAGCGACATGTGAACATAAAAAACGGTTTAGTTTTTTACAATTGACACTATCAATGCTAAACAACAAGTAATTGATGACGTACACGCAGACTAAGAGCAACTTGACTTTAGAAATAACTACCTCTTATTTATGCTGAAAATAAACCGCATGGAAATTTGTATTCTGCGTTACATTAATATTTTTTAATTAAAAACCTTTATATCCACTAACAATAGCAACTTACAGGTCGAGTATATGTTAACACACGTGGCTTTAAAAATAGCAAATAAGCAAAATTCAAATGCTTCCTCGTCTAGAAACTTTTCTGGATTTAAACATATAGAGGCATGAATACAGTCTTGAGTTTCCAGCGCGCAAAAAACCCTTCTGCAGTTTTAATTGAGGCTGGGCGATACCACAAGACTAATATTAGTAGACAAGTTTAATCGATGTACTAAAAATAAAAAATTATTTAAAACCAAATTTAATAAAGTCTAAGCATCGACATATCAAAATATATATATATATATATATATAAAGTGCTAATGATTTCCATAGATCTTCTAAATATTATAACAATAAATTAACGTTCTAAGGTTTATTCGATACCCACTTCGAATTACATTTCAAATAATAACAATAGCAGGAATGAATACAATGAAATATATTGTGCATTTATATATACCCCGATAACTACTGTCCAGATATAAAACAACATAAATGAATAAATAATAACGTTTAAAATATTACTTATATTACTATAATACTTTGAATACATCTACGCTTCCTATTATTTGGTAACTCGATGTTTCTATACTTTTGATAGTGCACTATTTTGGTATTTCGATATCTTGTTATTTTCAATATTTCACTGTTTTGTGACACAGGTAGTGCTTACCAACAGCCAAAGTATCGTATTATATGTAAAATCGATACTTATAATGTAATAATCACTGACACTTAAATAAGAATCGCTACTAACTTAACTTATAGATATTTTGGCTGTCGATTATTAAAAGAAGAATAATACTTAAAATTTGATACTTTGGAAAAACTTTCATCAAAAGATATCAGAAGTATCAAGCTATTGAAGCTCAATCAGTATCTATAGGTTGATAGGAAGCTAGCTTCTTTAAGTCACTATCGATACTAACCTAACATATCGATATTTTGGTTGTTTGTAGAAGTATGGATATTTTAAGTAAATATCGATACTTTAAAAAATACCGATACTTTAAAAAAGTATCGATATGAACTGAAGATACCGCTACTTTAGCTATTGATGATTGATAAAAGTAGCGATATTTTTTTAAGTCAATATTGATAGTTACAAAACACAGATAGGTTTGCTGTTGATCATGCTAGTACCACCATTAGAAATACCGGAATATCAAAACTTTCACGGTAGAAAATACAGTGAGCGTTAATACTTTAAGACGAGTATTTTATGTAAATACCGACACTTTAAGTAAATCTCCATACTAACTTAAAATATCAATAATTTGGTTAATGCTGATGCTGATACCAGAAAAAAATATCGAAATGTTAAAAGTATCAAATTACTTTAATCACGTTAATATCGGTACATTAAGTAGCTACCGATACTTTAAACTAAATATCAACACTATCTTAAAATTTGCTATGATTGACAGACGTATACCTCGATATTTTAAGTATTTATCGATACTTTGACTATTATTAGTTTATAAAAGTATAAATAGTTTAAGTAAGCGTCGATACTAACTTAAAAAAATCGATAGTTTGACTAATGATGCAGATATCAGTGTCAAGTAATATTGAAATAGCAACAGTGTCAAGGTATTAAAGTATATTCAGTGTGGATATTTTATACTAAGTTTTGATACTAACTTAAAATATCGATGTTATGGTTGACAGAAGTATGGATATTATAAGTTTTTATCGATACTTTGACTGTTGATCGTTGATAAAACTATAGATAGTTGAAATAAATGTCAATAATAACTTAAAAACTCGATAGTTTGACTAGTGATGCTGCCCATATCAATGTCAAGTAATATTGCAATAGTGTCAAGGTATTGAAGTATATTCAGTGTGGATATTTTAAACTAAGCATTGATACTAACTTAAAATATGGATGTTATGGTTGACGAAAGTATGGATATTATAAGTTTTTATCGATATTTTGACTGTTGATCGTTGATAAAACTATAGATAGTTGAAATAAAGGTCGATACTAACTTAAAATATCAATAGTTTGACTAGTGATACTGCACATTTCAGTGTCAAGTAATATTGAAATAGCAAAAGTGTCAAGGTATTGAAGTATATTCAGTGTGGATATTTTATACTAAGTTTTAATACTAACTTAAAACATCGATGTTATGGTTGACAGAAGTATGGATATTATACGTTTTTATCGATTCTTTAACTGTTGATCGTTGATAAAAGTATAGATGGGTGAAATAAATGTCGATACTAACTTAAAATGTCAATAGTTTGACTAGTGGTGCTGCAGATTTCAGTGTCAAGTAATATTGAAATAGCAAAAGTGTCAAGGTATTGAAGTATATTCAGTGTGGATATTTTATACTAAGTTTTGATACTAACTTAAAATATCGATGTTATGGTTGACAGAAGTATGGATATTATACGTTTTTATCGATACTTTGACTGTTGATCGTTGATAAAACTATAGATAGTTGAAATAAATGTCGATACTAACTTAAAATGTCGATAGTTTGACTAGTGATGCGGCAGATATCAATGTCAAGTAATATTGAAATAGCAAAAGTGTCAAGGTATTGAAGTATATTCAGTGTGGATATTTTATACTAAGTTTTAATACTAACTTAAAATATCGATGTTATGGTTGACAGAAGTATGGATATTATACGTTTTTATCGATTCTTTGACTGTTGATCGTTGATAAAACTATAGACAGTTGAAATAAATGTCGATACTAACTTAAAATGTCGATAGTTTGACTAGTGATGCTGCAGATTTCAGTGTCAAGTAATATTGAAATAGCAAAAGTGTCAAGGTATTGAAGTATATTCAGTGTGGATATTTTATACTAAGTTTTGATACTAACTTAAAATATCGATGTTATGGTTGACAGAAGTATGGATATTATACGTTTTTATCGATACTTTGACTGTTGATCGTTGATAAAACTATAGATAGTTGAAATAAATGTCGATACTATAACTTAAAATATCGATAGTTTGATTAGTGATGCTGCACATATCAATGTCAAGTAATTTTGAAATAGTATCAAGGTATTGAAGTATATTCCGTGTGGATATTTTAAACTAAGTATCGATGCTAACTTAAAATATCGATATTATCGTTGACAGAAGTATGGATATTAAAAGTTTTTATAGATACTTGATGACATTGATACTGTTGATGATTGAGAGAAGTATAGATATTTTTAAAAAGTATCGATACAAACCTACAATATTGATAGGTAGTTTGGCTAATTATGGTACATATACTAATATCAAATAATTTCGAAATGTTCGAGGAATTAAAGTACATTCAGTTTGGCTACTTTAAACTAGTATCGACATTTTAAGCAAGAATCGTCACTTTAAGTAACTGTTAAGTCAGTACGGTAGTTTCAGTAAGTATTAATGATAATTAAAATATCGATAAATTGGCTATTAATGGTCGATAAAAGTATGAATATTTTAAATGAGTATCTATACTAACTTAAAATATTGTTAGTTTAGCTGTCGATAATTGATAGAACCATGAATATTTTAAATAACTATAGATACTTGTATAAGACTCTATGTTTTACCTGCTGATTGTACTGATACCGGTATCGAAGTATTAACAGTGCCAAGGTATTGAAGTACAGTGAGTACAGATTCTTTACGCGGCCCAGTCTTGATCTGCATAAAAGTGCTACCAGTAGCCTTTTAAAATCTAAAGTTCGAAGGATGCTACTGGTTAATTTTATTGAAAAAAGTCTTCCATATTCAATAAAGACTGTCACAAACTCATAATGATATTATATCACTTAACATCAGAAAAATGGTTAGTAAAACATTTCAGAAACCATTCAATTGAAGTCATCTTCTAGAACTGATCATGAAATTTTCTTAAAATAGTTGCTAATGAGAACTTAGTAAAGTAAGTAATGAAAGATTTAGAATTCCTCAACCACTACCCATTGGCATTGGCCAAATTAAGCTACGCAGTTCACAACATTATCAAAATAGATCTTTTTCACCATACATTTTTGTTAATCATTAAAAATGTAATCGGTTATACACAAAAACAGAACCCGGAAAATAAATCTGCTAATGACGCCGTAGTTTAGGGTAGCTGTCACAGTTGCGTGTTGGAGTGGACGTCTGTCGTTTACCGGTAAAACTCAGAATCAGACAAGTAGAAGTAATCGAAGCGTTAATACCAGCGCATCTGAGCGCCCACTTCATGATAGAACGGATGGACGTTTATTGCAGAATTCACTCGCATACGAGGGTTCTCCTCAGCATCACCTGCAGCAATTACGGGACTGATTCCTGTCTTATTGGCCCAAAACTCGCTGGCGGAAGTACGACCGCACTTGTACGCTAAGCTCCTTCCGTCGTCGCATTATCGCCATGAAAAGACGGATCATACATACGAGAGATCCGGATGAAATATCCTTGCTGGAATATAATGTCGATGATCTTTATATAACACGAGATGGCCTCGTAAACCAATACATATCCTTTAGAAACTAAGAAGCTATATAAAGGCATACCAATTTTCCTTTGACCATCTTCCAGTAGCGGTAATTGCATTCATTTTCATTGCTTTCCTGGATAATCTCGATCTTTATGATGTAACAGACGTTTTATAGTCAGTACTGAAAAATACAGAACTGCTCTGAATTTGCAAACTGAAAACTGTATAAGCTCCTTAGAAATGAAATGTATACTATTTCATAAAACAACTGCTCAATGCAGTTCTTAAGTTATTGGCGGTTTATTAAAAGAACTTGATAGAAAACAATCTTTATTAAAAACTATGAAAATTATAAGTAAAGACCGCAACTATTTGCATAGACATGTTTAATTAATTTAAGTAAATTTACACTTTGTTTAAATTTTGTTGTCACACGTCAAGAAATAGAGTGGTCTGTTGTAATAAATTTTGTCATTACCTTTTTACAAGGATTGCGACAGATTCCAGATCCTAAAGTCTACTTAGTGCATAGTATACACTAGTGGCATTCATTTTGGACATTTTCATAAATTTGTTCAATTTTGCTTTAATTTATGAACTTTACATTAAATTTACGTTATAATTAAACATATTTCGTATTCTAATTAAAGTGTGATCTACACTTACACCTTAATTCGCGAATACTTTCAGTAAATCAACAGTATTACAAGGATGCTTTATCCGTACAGTGTTACCATGCAGTAAAATGGTTTATATTTCATATTTTGTTGGATGTCCTTTCCCTTTTATCACTTCGTGGATTCTTCAAGGTAGCCAATTCTGGATAATGGCTTCAATCAACGCCCCCTTATTTCGAAATTGCAACGTGGCACCTGCACTGTCAGGCTGGACCAACGAATTTCTATTGGATTTAGATCAGGACTATTTCCTGACCGAGGCAGGACAGTGATGTGATAATCACTGAACCACTTCAAACAAGTTCTGGTAGTGTGATGGCGCCCCATCCTGCTGGAAGATGCATCGCTGGTACAAGTATCGCTTCCAACACTGCTTCCTGGTATGTTTTCGCGTTAATGTTGCAGTCTATGACAGTGAGACGTTCAACATCATCTCTGGCCATGCAAGATCACGTCATGGCACTCACGGGATGCTACATATGGACCATGACGCACTTGGACGAAAGGTCTTTGCCGGATCGGCGACTAATAAACTTCAATCCGTCACTGCAAAAGATACAAATTTTTGTTTCGTCCATACAAATAAACTTGCCCAGTCTTCCTGCGCCCACTCCTTATGCACCAGAGCCCATTCAGTATGTTTCTGCGTCTATTTTTGGTTGTGGTACGGCTTCCTTCTCGGTATCCTCGGTCGCAGCCCATTGTTACATAGCTTTTTGTTCTGACGGTTATATCAATTATTTGCACGCCATATATTTACAGGATGTTGATGATGTTACTTGCAGATCTACTAGGGTCCTGTAGGAACAGACGACAGATTCTACGTATTACTTGTTCGGTTACTTTTGATTTTCTGCTAGTTCTTTCGCCGATCCAAGCTCTTCAAAGCGTTTCCAGACTTTCCTCACGCCTGACTTCCTAGCCCCGCCGCCCAACTTGTTAATGCCACTAGTGGGTGTAGTTTCAGTTCAGCACTATTCTTTAAAGATTCTATATCTGTAAAATATTTTCCATATTGCAAATTTTACTTTAGATGACTTAGTTAATACAGTAACCTGAGATGCAAACTGCAGTTGAAAACTGAGAACCCCCAAAAATAAACTACCAACGCCCCTGCTTATAAATAATGTGACACCACCACAACAAAACAAGAACAACTAAGTTTTCCTTGTTATATACGTTAATCGTAACTTACAATACGATTAAAACTGGCAAAGAGGTTTTAAATATTGTGCAGGAATATTTAAACAGTCCAAATTCAATAAGTATAGCTCCATTTGATTTAACGGAGACTGTGTTTCATGTATACAAAACTTTAAAATCGCCTCACCACCATATTGTGGTTTTTACAAATTTTATAATTGTAGTCCCACATAACGTAATAATAATATTCTGTAATAAAGATCCAAGAAATAAAATGTTTATAAATTATTCGAAGCATCTCCGTTAATGAATATTCAGTATTTTTGGCCACTTTGCTCTTAAATACAATATCTGTCAAATTTAATTCTTGTTTTACACTAAAATATGTGTAAAAATTAAATAGTTATCAATTTGAGTTCAAATAACGACGCCAAGGATTAGCGGATTCCCGGAAATTCTGCTTATAATATGGTAGCGTTATACACTTCTCTTCTTTTTCTTCTTCTTCTTCTTCGTCTTCTTCTTCTTCCTCTTCTTCTTCGTCTTCCTCTTCTTCTGTTTCTTTACACATATTTATGGCATGGGCTTCTCAAGTATACTAATACTATGCTTCTACTTAAATGAATATTTTGTACAATTTCTGTTTAAATTTATTTTATATTAAGCTAAAATCACAAATATTGTTTGCACTGTTACCCAAAATATCTCGGAAATATTTCTTATAACTTTATTTGACAATTTACAATCTACTTCACAGAGAGTATTAAGTGAATATGATAAAAGTATTAATTTTTGAAATTTAGTGATGTTGAAATAAATCACTTGGCTAGGACGCCTAGGACTTGCACAACCTTTGTCTGAAAGGACCATCGTTGTATAGCTGCTCCACAAGTTTATTTTCATACTCATTCTGCTTATTTGCTCTGTTAAAACGGGAATTTTCAAATCTTCGTGCAACGTTTGGTTGGGGACTTACCAGGGTGCATCTAATACAGCTCAGAACATTTTTTAACTAGCATCTTTGTACGATTTTCTGTCTTGTTGGCTTAAGACATCCCCATAATTGGAGTCCATAGGGCCTGAATATGGTCTTATATAATAGCGGTTTATTGCTGGTTGATAATTTGGATTTTTAACCAAGAATCAAATACATTTATCGATACTTCAGATCTTGTGTTTGGTTATTATAAGTGTATGCCAAATTAAGCCTTGGTCCAAGTGTCACCCAAGATATTGCACTTCCGTCTTAACCAGTTTTCGTGTGCATCATTGCTTGTTACTGCTAGGCAGGTATCAATTCGGTTAGTGAATGTAACCTGAACTAATTTCGACTGATTCACTTTTGTTCGCCATCTGTTATCCCATTCAGTATGGATATGTAGATCAATTTGTACATTTACGGAAGTTATATTAGGATTAGCATTTGCTGATACTTGTACATACGTAGTATCGTCCGAGAGAAGGGGTCCAAGTATACTGCCTTGGGGAACACCAGATTTTATGCAATAATGGTTAGATCCCCCTATTTAGAAACCTTCTGATTAAACTATATAAAATTAAAAATCTTTAGAGATTAAACGTTTTGAAATTTGAGAATTTCAAAGCATGTGAGTTAACTGATGTTAATGCCACTGTACGATATGCAACTCGTTCACTGTCATCCACCTATAAATTATAAATTTAGTTTTGTAATACATATAAATGGCGCCTTTAGTTGAAATACTTACTTTATGTGGAAGATTACAGAACATGGTCGAGAACAAACGTAATATAAAGAAACTCCAAACATTCATAAACAAATGCTTAAGGATCATATGGGACATATTTTGGCCGAATCTTATACCAAATAAGATGCTATGGACAACAAAGGGGGAACAAACAGTAAACATAACTATCAACAAACGAAAATGGAGTTGGATTGGCTATACCCTACGGCAGATACCCAAAAGTATTACTAGAAAAGAGCTAAAATACAATACAATGGGTAAAAGGAAAGTAGGAAAACCAAAGGAAATTGGGGGAAAAACACAGACAACGAACTACGTAAGCAAAATATTACTTGGAACGAGGCAAAAAAGTTAGCGAGAAATAGAGGAAAATGTAAAGAACCAGTCCAAGAAATTATTTAGCACTTAACTGAGGAATTAACAACCCTGACATCCACATCCTACCACTGATGAAACACCTTTCAGGTGCCCTATGCTTCATTTAGAATAACAGGAGGAAAAAGAAGAAAGAAGAAATGGAATAAGCTAACAAATATGATTTTGAATTTAACAAAGTTAACAGTATACTTATTTTTTTTTTCAATTTAAAATACTGGCAAATTTTAAAATTAATCTAAACTGAACCTTAATTTAGTAATTCTAGAGTTCATAAACTGAAAATTTTAATTAACTGCTACTAATTGTAGTATTTAATCGCAATGATCTACCAAAACTAATATTTGAAATAGATTTTGTTAATGGTTATTCTGAATTTACCGCTTGCAACTAAGAGCATTGTGTGTGTAAACAGGTTGGTTACCTATACATTCACAATAAGCTCTTCCTGTTTATGACCTCACCGTAATTACAGTAATCACAAAATAATTATAATCAATTATGTTCAATTTTATGCTATATTTTTAATGGGAATAAAATTTGCTTTTTTCCATTGACAACTTACAGTGACACAGAATTACATAGCTTGTATACGTACATATTAATATAAAGCCTTTTTCGCTGTCTATTATCTCATACTCTAATAGCTAATTCATTCATTCATTGATTATCGTGATCCTTGTTTCTACCTCTTGTGCAGTGTAGACCTAATTATTAAGAAAATATTTATATTACGCAACAAATTCTGTTTTAAACCTTTAAAAACGTAATACCAACTTTTAAGTTTGTGGAAAACAAACAGAACTATAGTAAATTCCAAGTTGAGAGTACAGTACAAGCAAGATACGACAATCCTAACCTTAATTCTCCCATGTTGCCAGTTCTAGGCAGTGAGTGACAGTCTATAAGACTCTAAATTGACTTATATAAATAAAACCAGAAGCAGTCAATAAATCATTTAATATTTACAATTGTCATGTTTATGTCCATATGGTATGTTGTTTATATTTATTTTGAATTCTATGCTAGCTACCACAAACATCCCTTATTAATAAAAATGGCATAAGTTCAGCGTTTTGTGACTTTAATTTATAGTGTAAACAAAAAAATATATTAACACAGACTAAATTCAGTTTGACAACCGCTGACCGAAAGGTACAACCGCCTTGATCAAGGTATTAACAGATAAGTTATGTGCAGCACAAAAGAAGGATTTATTTTTATTGACGGCTGAACGTTTAGCTGAAAACAACTTTGTGGAAAAAATGGCAATACTGTACTCCATAAGCGCCCGTACTGTACTCTCAGCCTGGAATTCGCTGTAGAAGAGGCAGTTTTTTCAAGAGCTTATCTGTGTATTTAAACCATGACGTTAACACAAATCCTGAACTTTCTGGAAAAACTTCAAATTTCAAAATTAAAGCCACTGTGAATATTTAAAATAACAACACACATTTACTAGAAAGCCGTTAATAACCTAAATAACTTAAAACTTAAGTAATTTAATAGCTTTCAAACGTAAAAACTATTGTCATTGGAATATTGTAAACAATTTTTTAAACATTTTCATCATAAATATGTGAAAAATGTTATTATTTATTTCTAAATGCTTATCAGAAATGTTTGAAAATTCAATTTCTAGTTATTCAAAAATAGAACCTAAGATGATAAAATTGGACTTTTACAACAAAAATTTAATGAAGCAGAAAGGTTGGAAAACGTTCTAAAACGAAATACATATACAACTTGTGTTTTTGTGTAGAATTCTTTTGAAGAAGCTATTTTAAATTTCAGAAAGTATCTTAATAAGTATTTAATACTACTTACAGGACTCCCTAGCAACAAGCACTTCAAGTAGTCCTTGTTCAGCGCATTTTCACATAATACCCGTTTACTTTAACCACTTTAACCGCACTTGGGTACACTTATTTTACGTTACCAGGTACGTCTACTGCTCATAGACTTTTAACGTATTTAAAATGTAAAATAATATAATTACAATTTTACATTCGAATTCTAAATTATAATTGCACATGCCAATGTTTGCATAACGTGTAACTATGGTACTCTCCTGGGAACTTTGAACGCTGCTACAATTAATACTGCTGTTGTAAAAAATCCGAGACTGTTCAAATTATAAAAAACTTCAAACAAAGTGGTTTGCTCAGTTTATAGTTATAAAACGAAAAAGGAAATTTAAATTATAATAATATTATTATCTGGCTTTAAATGTAATTAATTGCATGGCCTGTTTTAAGTTTTTTAAATTGTTGTAGCTAGTTTATTCTAAGAAGGGATTAGTAATTACGGAAAAGAGCGAGCTGAAATGTCTAATTATATAAGTAATTCCATAAGTATAATCTTAGTTATCAGAGCTTTCTAAAAGTATCTACTATACTACATGGTGCATGTTAATATAAAGACACTTATATGTTACATAATACAATTTAAAATTATCTACATTTTTTATGTTTCCAATGGGTTTGTTGCTTAAAAAATATAAACTTGGTCGCAATTATCGATTTCTACGTATTCCGTGTACTTCTCTTTCATTCCTTCTCTTTAAGAAAGCAGCGTCACTTTATGAATTGAAAAGCAGTGAAGCTTCATGCTCTTTTAGAATTTCTATGTTTTATTCATCCCCGTTTACGAAGCTACATAAACTTCTGATTTAAGCTGTTTTATCCTAATTTTAATATCATAAATTGCTTATGCTAGTTCTCTTTATTGTCTAGGTTACTTGACTTTCATATCTCTGCCATCTTGAATTAACTAGTAGCTATCTTAAGCCGGTCTATACAGTTTGTTTGGTTTTATGTGTCACAGCAATTATATTGATTATTGTAAGGATTACTAAACATGTCGAATTATGTTGTCACACTCTTTATTCTTAATAATCTGAGATAATCTTCATAACTACTGAGCATCTAATATTTTAGAAATAAAAAAATATATTAAACGTGTTAACGGCGAGTACCAAGTATTATTAGAATTTAGAAAACTAAATAAAACTGCTTTTACAACGATATAATCGTATGCTATAGTCTAATCGATGCAATGGTAGATTTAAATTGATAACTGAGCAACAATTGCAAACTTTAAGTGAATTACAACTACACTTGAACAAGTAGTTGTGGAATGCAATTGCTATCGGTTTAATGTAAAAAGACTATGTTAATCCTCAATATCGTTGAGTTAATTCTTACATATGATTGATCTAATTTCAACTGAGACGAAGATAATTATTATGCCAAGGATGCAATAATGGATACATAAGAGTGTTCATCGAATGCAATGATTATTCTAAATACTAGTGTAATATGTCAAAACATGTAAACATCCAAAAACTGATGGAGATATTGTGCTACCAACATACTAGCATATGTCGTCCAAAAAAATCAATACATAAATCAGTGATTAACGTAGCAATAGATCAGTATAAAATATTTTCTATTCTTAAAATCCATAAACTGACCCCGTATAAAATTATATCTGCTTCAGAAATTCCAGCAAAGATGTTTTGTTAATATGTGAATAAGATTATTCTAGGTCCTTACTTTTATCTTGGATTGCTTAAATCAGTTATCTTCTCAAAGAATTTCAAGACTATTTGCCTAATATACACTATATATACATATATACATATATATAGTATATAGGTATATACGTTGTTATATATACATACATATGTGATTATAGCAGCATGAAATTGCTTTACACATCTTCAGGATAGTCCAGAAAATATTAAACGAAAGAACGATTTGTCAATTTTCTTCTTACTTACTTACTTAATCCTCTTATTCCCATTGGAACATAGGGCATTCACGACATGTCTCTACCTCACTCGATTTTGGGCCTCGACCTTAATCTGGTTCCATATTTTATTGAGCGTGTTGCACTGTTGGAGCCTGTGGACGCTTCTCGTCCCTGTTTTCTTCGGTCTACCACGCTTCCTCTTTCCAACTGGACTCCATTCTAGCGCTTGTTTAGTTATATCTCTCTGTGGTTTCCTTAGATTGTGGCCTATCTAGCTCCACTTTCTTTTTCTAATTGTTTTACTTCTAGGTTCCTGTTTGTTATTCTATCCGGCCACCTGATTCTTAGTATTTGTCTGAGGCATCTATTTATAAAAACTTGTATTTTAGATGTTGTTTTTCTTGTGACCTTCTAGGTTTCTGCGCCGTATAAGAGTACACTTTTAACGTTCGTGTTGAATATTCTTATTTTGGTGTTTAGAGATAATTCGTTTAAGCTCTATGTTGTTTTTAATATATGGAAGGCATATTGTGCTTTGCCTATCGGTGATTTTATGTCTTGTTTTGTGCCTCCGTCTTTGTCAACTATACTTCCCAAATAGCAAAACTTCTCTACTCTTTCTAGATTTTCCCCGTCTAGTCTCATGTCATCATAACATCAGACAATTTTCTTCTACTAACCTTTAAAGATTATGTGTACTACACAGCCCTTGAAATATGTCATATTCTAGCGGAATTCCTGGAATTCCATCCTGAAATATGAGAAACGTGAAGATATGATAAAGAAAAAACGATATGCCAGTTTTCTTCCAACAGACTTTGACGATTGTTGGGATGATAACGTCTTGACTGATGATTCCAGCAGGATGTACTTCCTCCCCAAAATATAAGAAACATCAAAAATATTTTAAATGAAAATAGCAAATGTCAATTTGCTGCAAATGTTTATTATTTGAATGATATAGCTTGCAGGACGGAGTTACCCTCCAAAACTCGGGGAACGTTAAGAATATGCTAATCAAAATTTTCTTTTAAAAAAATTGATATAGCCTTAGAAATACGTCGTGATACATGATTCCAGCACGATAAAGTTCCTCCCCAAAAACATGAGAGACGTCAAAAATGTCTTAAATAAAAACAATAGACAGATTTTGGAGATTATTTGGATGTTTCTGTCCAATACCTGAGGAACGACAAGAATACCTTAACGTTAAATGAGAGAACGATATGTGTTTTTTCTCACAACATTTATGTATGTGTATATATATATTATATAGCTACAGAAATACGTCTTGATAGAAGGTTTCCCAAAAACATTAAAAAGAACGATATGTCAAATTGCTTCGGTCAAGTTTTGAAGATTATTTATATGGTAGAAATACTTCTAGCAGGATGTATTTACTTCCTAAAACACTTCTTAAAGGAATGAACAATACATTAATTTTCTTCGATAGACTTTGAGGATCGTTTGCATGATCCGGCCCTAGAAATACGTCATGATAGGTGATTCTATCAGGATATAGTTACTTCCCAAAACAAGAGGTACGTCAACAATATGTTAAAGGAAAGAGCGATACGTCAACCATCTTCTGATAAAGTTTGGGGACTGTTTTGATGTTTCAGCCCAAGAAAAACATCGTTATACGTGATTGTAACAAGATGTGGTTCCTTCCCAAAACATGTGCAAAGTCAAAAATTTATTGGATGGAAAAATCAATATATCAGTTTTCTTCTAATATACTTCGAAAATTATTTGGATTGTATAGCCCTAGAGGTAAGTCCTCATAGGTAATTCTGGCAGCATGGATACCTCGCCATAACGCGAGGAACGTCAAAACAATGTTAAACAAAATTTTGGTGCCATATGCGTCGGATATGGTGGCTCTATAGACTGGCCAACAAGATCACCAGATCTTTGTTTAAGATTTCTCAACAGCAAGATTAATTTCATTTATCCACAAAATCTAGACGATTTTAGAATTTCAACAAATAATTGTTTATAAGTTGTATTGCGAACTACGGAGATCACTACGAAAATAATATTTCGATTTTACTTGAATTAACTTAACTTTCCTGCGAATTTCCTCTTACTTCCTTCTTGTGATGGTTTTGTTGTATTTATGCTGCACAGTACTATGTTACAGGGCTAGGTCTAAAGAATATTATACATCTAAATAGACAAACATTTTTTGTTGTATTGTTGACCACCTACTTTTAGAAGTGACCCTGTAATTTTCATAAGTTTGCAATTATTATTTAAATATTACGTCCGGAATTCAATTGAATTCATCGACAGTATGACATATTATGTCGTAAATGGAATTTCGTGCAGTTTTGGAATATTATAATAGCTGAGTACATTCCATTTAAAAACTTTGAATGAATTGTTTTCTATCTAAGATATTTGATACTCAACTGTTTTCTTGATTATAACAACATGTATAAATACTCTTTTTATATAATATTTTTCATATTCTTGCATTAAACTACATATTTGCGGTGATACAAAATCAAACAGGCTGTATATGAAATAGCTCGAACCGGTGCGGTTGTATCCGCAGCTTACAGACGTTTTTGAAAGTTAAATTTTTTGGTGTTTACATGCCGTAGGCAACCCCATATTGACAAGATTTCAAATATTGCCAACAACGACACACCCACACAGATGGAAAGCGAATCGAAGAAGGCGCGAATAAGCTAAATAAAATACAAGTGTCTCTGATTGCTTCTTGATAAGATTTGCAGGTTGTGAAAAAGGAGAAAAGTGCAGGAATATGCGACCCATCTGCTTGGCCGCAATTTTCCGGCCGGTTGCTGAATCGGAACCCTTCACTTGCTCAATAAAACAACGCTCGACAGATCACAGCATACGTGTTGCACACCAATGTTTTATCCGGGCCTTTTGTGCCCGTAATCGTCTGATGTGATTTCATAGATGAACTGCCAAATTCGCTACAGATACAAGAGTATTAGTTGGATATCTAAACGAGCTGAAACAAAGTTGTTTCAGAGCCAACCACCTGATAAACGCGCTGCTTCGATGACATTACCTTTATGTAATATAACTGCGGCCTGCTCGGGGTTGTGAGCCGAACGCAACCCCCATGAATCACAAGGTGCTGACAGCTCTTTCAGGCTTCGGCTTTCAGCGCGCTTTGCCATGGAAGAGAGACGATACTACAGACCAGTTACGCGTTTATCGGTTACGGGGGAGAACGCGGGGGAGGCATTCTTTGACGAAAATTTTTGGGACACTTCATTCGTGTCACCGGTTCATTTGAGAACTGCAACACGTTTATCGTGGGGCAGTGTTTGGCAGACAGCGAGGGAACGTCGGAGCGACACAATGAACCTACAGATTACATTGTAATCGTTGTCTTGTTTCCCCGCAACAACTGCCTAGGACAAAGATGTTTCAATCGCTGAACCTAATTTAGGGCCAGCCCTCCACAAACACTGGCTTGCAGTGTTTGCCTCAGCGACAGCCTCTTTGAACTAACACTTATTTATATAGTCTAAATCAATGTTCTAATTGTTATTATCAGATACGTGATGGCTAACATGGTTAGCAGGTAACTCTAACAAACTATCATTATTGAAACAATATGTTTAAAGTAACTTACAAACGGGTTGTCGATCTGAACAAAAAAGTTCATTTTTAGTACAACGCCGTTTAGGTTAATTGTGTGGTTTAATGGAATTCAACTAACTCTGTTCAAACTGACATTAAAAACCGCGGGAACATTTTCAGATTAAGAGGAAGATCCGCCAGTGTAAATACAGAGTGTTTTATTTAACTTATCTCGCCCGAAAAATATGCTATTATGAACATTCTAGCTTTAGTGTATGAGTGGTTGCATAATTTCTATTTTCTATAAGCCAAATTGATCTTATACATCAAAACAGAATGCGAAAATTATAGCACAAATAATATTCTTGAATATAGTAACTTACATTTATTGTGTTTTTAAAATTGGTGCCAGTTCTCTTCGAGTAAACTTAACGCTCTAAAATTGTCGCTTACTTTTCCGATTTTATAACTTCTTACTAATGCTTCATATTTCTCTCTAGCCCTTTTGCTCTAAAGAGAGTGTTGTAATATTGTATTCTACACTTGTGAAGTTCGTGTAAAGGATTGTACGCTAGCATAGACCACCTACTGTTTTAACGCAGCCCCGAACAGCGGGGAGTGCAGAGCACTTCATCTTTACAGAAGGGTAGAAGTGACTCGATTATGCTAGAACTGTACATTTTGCTGTATTTTTAATGATATGATATCTAATAGAATCAATAAAGCATTACATAGTCGATTTAGATTAGCTTGCTTTAAAAACTTGTCACCCAATAACAAAATTCTAAATATTTCCACTCAGAACATATACTGAATATTTGTTACGAAAACAAGTTTCTCGAATCCAGCAAGAATTTTCCTGGATATAATAAAATAACAAGATAAACTCGCGAGCTACGTTCTACGCTTTATACAACAACTTCCTATTAATAATAGTTATGCCAACATCTATGTCCAACACTATCTGAAATACACACGGGCAGATGCCCCCCCACATCGCAAAAAGATGGGCAATTTTCCATATTGCTAAAAATGCAAATATATTTCCTTTTATAGTGAAAATGTTGTACAGAGCAAAACAGAAATAGATCGTTGCCATTTTTTAAATTACTGGTACTTCTTCCACGGCTGAAGACTTAAAGGGATTGACGAATTAGAAGTCTAAATATATTCATTCAGATAACCAAATCTATATTTAAAACTATCTTTCATATTTAATTTTTTTCACTGGAAGGAAAAAGTTGTCGCGATAAATCGATCACCCTTTTTTAATGAATTATCCGGTGTTTGCCTATATTTGGTATTGTTTAATACATTTATGGAACGAGCATTCGCTAAACAATATACACCGGTTGTAGTTCCACAAATCGTTGAAAGTTGACATCAATTTCTGTAAAAAGTATAATTTTTTTTATTTTCGCATTGTTAACATTACATTATTATGTTATTTTGCACATACAAAAGTGTAGGTATATTTAATTGAAAAACAATAATTTTCAATGTACCAAATATTCGGAGTAAATAAACATTCTTTATTGAAGTTAAACACGCGATGACGTCCAGCCATAAAATATAAACTAATAATCCCACAATCACTTTATTTTTATACATCACATTTCGCTAAACAGTTTAATTATACAATTTAACCGTAAATAAAAGCAAGCATGACCTCTCCAAGTCGGCGATGTCATTATAATCCCCTATTTTCAGTTGTTGTTACCTCTCGAAGTAGTACTCGTATCTTCAATGAAACTTGTTAAGACAATTGTAGATTGCGGTAGATTTCAGCCTAAAAAGTTGAGACATGTGAAATTGATACCGAATTAATACATAGATTGAGTAAATTTATATGTATATTTATATTTTAAATACCATATAGTTATAAATAACTAACTATAAGTTAGTTTAGATTGCAAAGAGAAGGATCATAGGATCAATCTCTACATGTCATTATTGTATATGTTAAGTCAAAAAAATTACCTATTGTACAACATTTTATCATATTGTAAATAATATTAAATAAAAAAAATGCGTAATGCACACCCCCATTGTTTAAACAATTTGCTTTCAGGAAACACATAATTCTTAGATTTGTTACGTGATAGTATTTATTGGCTTGCAGTTGCTAGATTAATCATTAACTATCAGTTTATTTGTCCTTGCCTAATACGATACTTAGTGCCAGTGTAGTCCAGTGTGGCTCGATAAGCTAAAATGAGCGTTTCCTATTGCCACCATAGCTATGTTAATAGGCGACCATTCAAAATAGGTTTTCTTCAACTAATAGACAACATATTCAAATCGATAGCAAAGCAAACAAAAATTGAAAAATCATTAAGACTGATCACAAAAATTTTAAAAACGAATGCCAAAATACGATAGTATTAACATACTTATATGATATATTTGACCTGGATTTGTATACACTCTGTTTTGCGGTCAACTAAAGGTAGTGCCTTTTACATTGGCTGTCATGCGCTATCCCGCGTTTAGGTAGGTGGCCCTAAGCCCCTCGAGGAGCAGGAAAAAGAAAAATATTATATATATATATATATATATGGGTTTTCACACAGCGATATGCCGTCTTCCCACTCCCAACCGCCATCGGTCCCTATTTTGTGCGTCTTCTTCTTCCAAATCTCTGTCTTCCATCGCCTCTCTGGCTCCAGCACCCCAAGATCTTCTGGGTCTTCCTCTTTTCGCTTTTCCAGGTGGTATCCATTTAAACAATTTTTTGGGCCATCTATTTTCGTTCATTCTCAGAATGTGACCAAACCACTTCAAACTCCGTTTCTCTACTCTGTGTACCACTGTTTCGTCTACTTGCATACGTCGCCTTATTTCTTCGTTTGTTATTCTGTCGAGCCTGGATACTCTCGCGCTTCTTCTTAAATAATCCATCTCAACTGCGGAGATCTTCCTTTTAGATTCCTTGTTTAAAGTCCAGACCTCACTCCCATAGCACAGCACGGATTCCACTAATGTTTTCCCCAGCATTTTCTTTGTGTTATTTGAGATGTGCTGGTCCCACCATAAAGAATTTAAGCACCCAAGAACTTTCCTGCTTTGTTGTATTCTATATCTTATTTCCTCTTCTTTCCCCAATCCATCTTTGTTTATTATAATTCCCAGGTACTTAAATTTGTTCACTTGCCGTAACTGTACATTATCGTCGATCAGGATGTCAAATCTGTCGCTAGAGTTGACGACAAGGTATTCCGTTTTGGTTAGGTTAATTGTTAGACCCCATGCATTATATTCCTGATACAGTCTACGAAGCATGAACTCCAAGTCATACGAATCTTGTGCTATAACCACTTGGTCATCGGCGAAACACATTGTCACTAAGTGGTCCTCCCCTATTGGCACCCCCATTCCTCCACAGAAAGAAAATTATTATTATATATATTAGAATTTGAATTCCCGGGCCGGTTTAGAATCCCTAAACAGCAAGCAGTAATTAGTTTGTTTAAAAACATATAATTTTTGCAACTATACCAGCTTCAATACTAATAAGCACACCATATTATACTTGTCACATATTTGACAGACATACATGAAACTAAAATACTATTTTCACTACTACTACTACTAATTTATGATGATTACATCCTGATATACAGCGGTGTACAACAGCACGAAAGAGTAAAAGAAGGCGTAGAAATACTCATCAACAGAAAATTTAGAAGCAGTACAGACGCATACACATGAGTATCAGAAATGATTATGACGCTAAAATTAATTAGCGAAGGAAAAATAGCATACAAAGTATAGGTTTATGCACCAGAGAACTGAAAACCGGTTGCAGATAAACAAAAGTGTTATGAAGATTTTCACAACACTCTGGATTCAATGTCCCAATCCGAATACACAGTAATATCGGGCGATTTTATTACCAGAATTGCAAATGGTGTGATTCCAGGAGTCAAACATACACAGACGCTGGTTAAAGTATACAAACCTTGGAAAACCCCGCACCGCCACGATATTTACAACACCTAGATAAGTATTTCAGCAACTAAACTGTCATCTTGAGTAGGAACTAGGACTAAGTAAAGTTATTTTGCTGAGGAATACCTCTTGAGATAAGTTTTTCGCCAAGCCAAGAATTGAAGTTGAATGTCCAACGATTTAATGAAAACACCATAAACGAAAACGGAAATATGATGATACAATTATGTGCCGAAAATAAGTTCCGAATAGACAATAGCGTCTTCAAACACAAAAAAAAACCAGATAGATGGAAAACGGCCTACAGCTTAGCTCTGAGGAGTAGGGGGAATTCGTGAAAATCGCTTATGGGAGAAAATCTTTAGTTGTGTACAGGGCGAGTCAACATTTGTAGGCGCCACCTTCCAAATCCAGCTGATTGTAGGTCCTCATGGAAGGCCGAGAAGCGAACAGCTTACGGGAATGGTACTCACCTTTATTGTGCCTTCTCCTATATATTTAAGCTTGCAAAATTCATGCACACAAATACAAAATGCAATAATAAAAGATATAATATTTCAAAACGCATATAATCAAATTAGTGGAAACGACAGTACAACGAAAATGACAAGCAAAAGGCGAAAAGAAAGGTTCTTAATTTCACAACACAAAAAACTAGCTTATTACCTTGACGGAGTAGCGAGTCAGGCACAATTTCGAAGAGTTGACGGGATGATGATGAAATCCACAGATACACCCCTGGAGATTTGATTGAATGAAGTCAACGCCAGGGGCCCGGAACTTTGATGCGCTCTTCGCACCGACGGTAACCGCAAAGGGACGGAAGCTGGTCTCGAACATTAATCCGCTGAAAAGGCAATCGGTCAATTCACAATTTACCGAGGTTGAATCCAATGTTTTCTTTAAATCCGGCAGTAGCCGATGGTCTGTTTATACCCCTTGATAAAACAGCGAACGAAACACACATAACGGATACCCCTCGAAAAAAACCCAGAAGCCGCTCCTGCAGCACGACTTATTTACGGCTCCCCGTATATGTAATTTCGGGAAGACTGGAGCCAACGGAGATGGGCTGCTGACTGACTCTCGCAACGGGAATCTACACTTCCCCCCACAAAAATTGCACCATAATTCGAAACGTTATGAAATGTTCTAGAACGAAAATTAACACTTGTGACCTTCGAGAGAAGCCTAAAAACAATTCCACTGTTTAACAAAGACATTCCTAGAAATCCCGTCTGATCGGCGAAAATATAACTACAAAAAAAAAACTTGAACAATTCTGGGACTAATTTGGCCATAAATTAATTTCCAAGAGGAAAATACTAACAAACCTGCAGTCAACACCTCAATCTTAGAAAGACGCAAAGTAACCAAAAGTGTTAACATACAAACGGCAATTCAAATAACGTTATTAATTCCTATGGAGCGGCAAACAAATTAAGAAATTAATTCATAGAAAGCGTCAAATTTGAAACGAACATAACAACACTACAGGTCAACAATCGACACTGGACTACATACTTACCAATAGGAAAATATACGCAACACAGGTAAATGACGTAAGATGTCTAAATTCTGCTGATATCGGAAGTTATTACAATTTAGTGCTGGGAAAATTAACATTAAACATCCAAAGAACAAAAAGGACACCCACATATTAGACTAAATAAACGTATAATCGCTACAAGATGACTCAGTAAACGAACTGTACCAGAGAAGGCTAGAAAGTGAAGTAAAAGAAATGGTAGAAAATGTGAAAGATAAGCTTAGACGAAATAGTTGACTATTTCACAAATTTACGTAAAGCAGACAATGAACTTGAATAAGGCAGTAATCCAGAGATCACAAATAACGGAGAAGTAACAATAGAAGAACAAGAAGTTACACAAGCCATAAAGAAACTAAAAAATAGAAAACCAACAGTAGAAGATAATATAGCAAATGAATGATTAAAGTACTGAAGACAGGCACTAATCAGGGAAATAATAAAATTGATACAAAAGGTATTTGAACAACGTAAAATACCCGACGAATGGACGACAGGTATCCTTGCTTGCTTTGAAAGAGAGAGATCTAGGACGCGGTTTTCCAAGCATCTCTATGCACTTAGGCCATATGGCCCATTGTACACCCCTACTAAGAATTTTCCCTATCTGGGGTAATTCCATCTTCAGTAGTGATTTTTGACGTGACACACATCGCAGTGGCACGGGACCTACGGCTTTACTTCTTATCCGACAGAAGGCGCATTTTCAGATTTTTCCCCGCTAGCAAAATCTCGCCGACCTCGGCCAGGTTCGAATCCGCGTCCCTCGGATCTAAAGGCAAATGCGCTAACCACTAGACCACCGCGACCGGCCGACAGGTATCCTACTATTTAATATTATTTAAAAAAGGAAGCCGTAGAAAGCCACAAAACAACAAAGGCATTAATCTGCTAAATACGACATTAAAACTTAGACAAGAATAATAGCTACTAAAATCAACAACTTGACAACGTTCCGTGAAGAACAGCAAGACTTTAAATACGGAAAATCATGTTTATACGTTATATTTATAATAACACAAATTACTGAAAAAGCGTTGGCTAATAAACCTGCCTCCATGCGCCTCGTCGACCTGGAAAAGGCCTTCGATGGAGTTCAGATGAACGATGTACTAGATATCTTACTTGAAAGACAAATTCCCTCCCCTTTGATAGAAACCATTTGGAACGTATACCAGAACAATACAATAAAAATAAGAGGAGCACGTGCAGTAAATACGGGCATTATGTTGGGGGATTCACCGAGCCCTCTCCTATTTAATTTAATTATGGATAGAATTATTGAAAACGATATAGGAGGGGAAACGAGAGTATAAGATTGGTGTGCTATATTAGTAACCGAAAATGAAGATGATCTCCAAAGACTTTTAAGGCACTTCTAAACAACAGCAGAAATATATAACATGTGAATCGCTATGGACAAAACAAAATCGATCATAGTTGCAAAGGAGCCAATAAGGTGTAAATTATCTATTAGCGATAAAGCAATCGAATAGATGATGAACATTAACGACTTGGGCATCCCAATATGCAGCTACGAAAATATACAAGCGGAAGTTAGAAAACAAACTCAAACAGCTAGTAGAATATCAAGATATCTTAACACTACAATCTGGAGGAACAATCACATAAACACAGAAACCAAAATCTGCATATATAAAAGCGTGACCCATTGTAACATACGATTCCGTAGCAAGGCCGCAAACAGCAAAAACCAAGCAACTGTTATAACAACGGAGAGGACAGTGTTGCGAAAATAGGAAATAAAACTAGGTTGAACAGCATGGTAACAACGACATGCGAGAAATATGTAATATCGAAGCCATAGTGGATTGGGTAGACAGTAGAAGAAAAGAATTAGTCGAGCATATTGGCAGAATGCGCAACCCCAGAATGACAAAAATAGCAAGAGATAAATCCCCATTCGGAAGAAGAAGTCTGGAGCGACTTAGAAAGAGGTTGAACGATAGCCTAGGTGGTTAAGAAACAGACAGATCTATCAATATCGAAGTAGAAAAAGAAGAAAATACTTGGGTATATTTAAAATCCTAATGTCATACTTACAGGCTCTACATTAGTTATTATAAGTTTTTGAGGTTGCTATCCTACTAAACTAGAAGCCAGCTTATAATGAGTAGCATTTCTTCAACTGGAAAATAAATAGATAGATAATTTCGCTTTCTTATCAGTAGCAATTTTCCAATGCGCTACTTATCCGGAAAATAAAAAAAAAGAGAATTTTGAAGAAGTGGTGAACATTTAACATGGAATTATGGTCATCCAACTCCTTATTAAATGGAATTTCAGTTATTCGCAATAGGTCCTAACTAGCCCTGGGCCTTTCATACATCGATTAACGACACTGCAATAAAAGTTATTCGAATTATCGAATAAATAATTATTCGAATACGTTTATTGGAGTTATCAAATAAAATTATTCGCATAAATATTTATTCGAGTAAATTTAATCGAATAAATACCGTTTGAATAAAACTATTATTCGTATAAAAGGCACAGAGTAAAAATTCAAACAAAAATTTTTAAATAGTTAAATACTTGTATAGAACGTAATTGGTTCATTTTTTTATTCATTCACACTAGCCCCCCCCCCCAGAAACCGCTTTTGCATTACTTTAGGGGTGCGGGCGTCCCTTACATACTAGCTATATATGCAACATGCACCCTAAACTTTAACTAAGTGAAGTATGGTCGCCTCAGCAGGGATTCGAACTCTCGGGCGATCGGCGGCATTTCACTGTCACCTCGAGTAGCGCGTATTCGCACTACTCCACCGGGATCCCAATCGGTTCATTGATTGAAACAGTATTTAGGTAGTCTTATGATTAGCCAAATTTACTATTAGTAGTTATCAATTTCTTTAAAAATATCAAAAAATAGAGATCATTAGCCAGGTATTTATCTATTCATTTGCAACTGTAGTTTACAGTAAGTACACTGCAGAAAACTTGTATCAGATAGAAGGTACAGAAGATTATTCTTTCTAGAAAATAGTTAATTACTTAATAACTTATTGCCTATTGACCGGAATCGTAACTCAGGGAACCACCTCTAAGGAAAATTAAAAATATTAATCCAATAATTCAATTACCATTCTCTTCAATAATTACAGCCTAAATTTATTTTCTAAGGTGAACAGTAAAGTTTTGTGTTGTTTCCATTTGTGCAAAGGGGTAATGCGACTCAAATAATTCCCCCTCTATTCCACAATTATTCGAATACTTACCTTCATATTTATTCGCATAAGTTATTCGCATACCTTGATATTTATTCCAATAATTCGTTAGATATTTGAATAATTCGATAGTTATTCGAATAATTCGATATTTATTCGAATAATTCGCTAGTTATTCGAATTTCGATATATTGAATAGTATTCCATGTTTAATTTTATTCATTACTCGATACTCAGTTTGTGATATCGAACAACCCTAGTCCTAACCTCATCGTTACGAATAATTAAGTTTCTCTACTATACATTTAATTTATTCACTTTATTTACAAGAAACGTACGAGGTTGTATAGCGCACATTGTTTGAAAAACACAGAACCCTTACAAAGCATTAAAAATGATAATACTCGCGTCATACACAATAAAATTAATGTAGCAAATATTAGACTTCATTCGTCAGCTTCATTAAAATATTTACCCGTAACCATATATTATGAAAATAATATACAGTGCAAAATCCAAATTTCTAGCATTAGCATGTTGGCGTTTTCAAGTTCGTATCATATTAATGATTCAAGGCAGCTTTAAAGATCGCAGCAGCGCTGTTTACAGGATACCAAAAGTTGAAGAGAAGTTTAAATTTTCATTACTTTATGTAATTTTAAATCTGCAACTGGAAAACAAATCCCTTATATTAAAAGACCAAAGAAAGAAACGTTAAACGCTTTTTAAATTCAGAATGATGGTGATAAAATGCCCGACATTTAAAATTTTCAGTAGATGGGTATTAGAAAACCCACACAGTAAACGTTAAACCTTTAACGGCCCTTCGTAAATAATATTTAAGCCTTACATATTTGCCGGATAAATAAATGGCCATTACAGGTAACAATGTTCATTACTGTTCCCAGCAGCCGATAAATTTCTCGGCGACGCAAGTTAAAAGACTGCAATCTTGGATAATTTCTCGTAAAGGGAGCATAGGTGTGGGAAGATGCATGCGTTGTTTAGTTCATCGTAGAAAAATCGAACCCGAGAGGGTTTTGTGACTACAGCGGATGCTGAGATTACCGAAGACGCCGCCAGCTAAAGCTGTATACCTAATTAAGTTGCAAGTAACGAACGCCGGCTTAAAATTCAAACCTATAGTTTTTGCCTTTTTTGAAACACTTAAATTATGTGGAAAGTTGAAAGGTCAAGATGTTATAATTATTGCTCCCAGCTTGCTGTATAATTTCCGTAATGAACTAATAAAAAGGAAATACAGAATAATGATGAAGATACTGGTATGATAATAACATTTTCCCGTCTACATCCTGTTACTTTTGTTCCTGTCGCTGTAAATGTATCAAACAGAATTTCAAGAAACCTAAAATATATACATATCCGATCGATTGTTTTGCTCAATTATAACCTTCTTAATTTTTTCCCTTCTAATAAAATTGAACTTAAATTGTTACTTAACCAATAGATCGCCATGTACCAATCAAAACATACATTAGCAAGGAAGGGCGTTCCTTAAAGTAGATTAGTACTACGGTACCTTGATTACTTTCTGTGAAATGGGTATGAGACGAAACTTCCTTGTATTATTTATATTAAGTTCGTTAGAATTGGTCATTCAAATTCGCCGGTTTTTAAATTAGACGTACGTCCACGGGTTTATCAATATTGTAAAGCGATAACTTAACAGCAAAATCTCTTGAGTATACAGTCTGTTCGTGGTAACAATCCACTTCAGCAAACTTTTCGCCTAAATCAGCAAAGTGTAGTGCAAAGATTAATCAACTGAAAAGTTATCGGAGTGAAGTATAGATGACATTAGTAATTCTGATATTATTAGTGCAAGTAAGCATTGCATCTGCCATACAGCTGCAATGTATCAAGTCATTCTGTCCAAATATCTATTAGCATAAAGTTTTCGTATTAACGGTATTTGTGTGTAACATCATCCTGTAACTATTGTATCAAATAGATACTTTGTAATACTATGATACTTCTGCATTTTCATTAATGTTTTAATGTTGTATGATTTATAAGAAATACCAATATATTTCTACAAGTTGAAGTTTTCATATTCTACCCGAGGCTTCTTAGCATCCTATGGCCATTTAAGAACTGGCTAGGACTATTTCATTTGTTACTACTGCCATATTAATTATTCCGGGGAAAAATAGTGCGACAGTTTCCTGATCTCTTTGACACTGCTGTACCTCTGCAGTCAGTCAAGTCCTACCCTGATGGTTCTAAACCGTTGGTGGAACTTAAAGTGCACCTCTCCACTCCCATGCAATTTTCTCCGTCGTAAGTCAAGTTCTACTCCGATGGTACGAAACTACTTGTTCTCTATTGAAGAAGAAGACTAGGCGTGCAACTCTCTACTTCCATACCATCATATCCGCCTTCAGTAATGTCCTTTCCTGACGGTACCAACTACGTGTTCTCTATTGAAGAAGGAGACTATGAGTGCAGATCTCCACCTTTAGTGAAGTCCAATCCTGACAGAAGCACACTATCTGTTCTCTACTGAAAAAGAAAACTGGGAGTGCAGCTCTCCACTCCCATGTCATAATTTCCGCCATCAGTCAAGTCCTACCCTAAACTACTTGTTCTCTATAAGAGAAGGAAACTAGAAGTA
The DNA here is from genome assembly GCA_014611495.1 of Limonius californicus. NCBI lineage: Eukaryota > Metazoa > Arthropoda > Insecta > Coleoptera > Elateridae > Limonius > Limonius californicus. The sequence goes on along the minus strand of JABXWE010009406.1, from coordinate 6,239 downwards.
CAGGTTTCCAATTCCACGCCATCATCTGCCCTGACGGTACCAAACTACTTCTTCTCTTCTAAAGAAAAAAACTGGGAATGCAGCTTTTCATTTCAACCCCATCATCTCCGCCATTAGCCAAGTTCTGCCCTAAACTAGTTGTTCTCTATAATAGAAGGAAACTAGGAGTACATCTTTCCAATTCTGCGCATTATCTCCGCTGACGGTACCAAACTACTTCTTCTCTACTGGAGAAGGAAACTAGGAGTGCAGCTCACCATTCCTACCCTTACGGTAGCACACCACTTGTTCGCCTCTAAAGAAGAAAACTGGGAGTGCAGCTCTTCATTCCCACCCCATCATCTCCGCCACTAGTCATGTTCTACCCTAAACTACTTGTTCTCTATAATAGAAGAAAACTAGGAGTACAGCTTTCCAATTCCACGCCATTATCTACTGTGACGGCACCAAACTACTTGTTCTCTACTGTAGAAGGAAACTAGGAGTGCAGCTCTCCATTTCTATGCCAGCATCATTAGTCAAATCCTACCCTGACGGTAGCAAACCACTTGTTCGCCACTAAAGAAGAAAACTGGGAGTGCTGCTCTTCACTCCTATGCCATCATCTCTGCCATTAGTCCATCCTACCCTAACGGTAGCAAACAACTTGTTTGCCACTAAAGAAGTAAACTGGGAGTGTAGCTCTTCACTTCTATGCCTCCATTAGTCAAATCCTACCATGACAATACCAAACCACGTGTTTTCCACTAAAGAAGAAAAGGTGGAGTGCGCTCCCCACCCTCATGGATGTTGATCCGCGAGAAGTATTTGATTTCTCTCTTATTAGCTATGTGTGGAAAGCAAACGCCGAATAGATGTTACTAACTCCTACCAAACCCCAGCTCCATCTATGTCGTTTTCGGACAAATCGTTAACAGCACCATAATTATATCGATAACCAAAGTTGTGCTACTTTCGAAATTATTGCCTTTTTCTAACTTATCTCTGATGATAATTAGTTGATATGTTTATAAGCAAAGCTACAATTAGAAGCTAACCAATATATCGTATATCGTTCTACGTTGATATGATGTATGCAACTGTTTCTATGAATTATTCTGAATTTGTCAACTTGAATGAAGTTTTTTCTGTAAAAGAGTTTATACATCTTCAAACATCACGTAGTACTAACGAATTCACTCTGATCTCAACTCAAGAAGAAAACTTAAAGTGCAGCTACCCACTCCTTTGCCAATTAATCCACCGTAGGTATTTGATTTCCCTCCTACCACCCACATCTGGACGTTTGCCCCGAGTGTATGTTACTAACTAGGTACTACCAAACTCTTCTTGAGAATTCAATTTAATCTGCGTCGTTTTTGAACAAATTGTTAACAGCGCCATAATTATATCGACTTTTAATGTTGTGCTTTCTTGGAAGCAATTACATTTTCTAACCTGTCGCTTAACCGATTAGGTGAAACGTTTGTAAACAGAATTAGAACAATCATATGGATTTCCCAAGTTGTGCTGTTTTCGAAGTTATTGCCTTTTTCTAACCTATCTTCGATAACGATTAGTTGGAACTTTTATAAACAGAGTTATAACTAGAATCTAACCTACATATCGTTCCACATTGCTTCGGTGTTTGTAACGGTTTCTATCACTTTGGATGATGTTTTTCCAGTTGTAGAGGATATACACCTTCAAAAGAATTCACTCTGTTCTCCACCTAACAAGTAAACTAGAAAAGCAACTCCCCACTCCTATGTCTGTTAATCCGCTGGAATTTTCTGTGCCACTCCTATTTAAGAGGCTTTCCCCGAGTAAATGTTACTAACTACTACCAAGCTCTTCTTAAGAATTCGTATTCAGCTCAATCTGTGTATTTTGAGCAAATCGTTCAACTGATTTTCGAAGTTGTGCTTATTATCTTCTTTTGACCTATCTCTGATGATGATTAGTTAGAACATTTAAACCAAGTTGCAAATAAAAGCTCTCCAGCATATTTCTGCGATGATATGGTGTTTACAACTCTTTCCAAGAAATCTGTTAAATTATTCAACTGGAATGATGTTTTCTTCTGCTGAAGAGGATATGTACATCATACAGCATTAATAAAACTCACTATGTTATCCACTCAAGAAACTGAGAGTGCAACACTCACTCCTTTGCCTGTTAATCCGCAGAAGGCATTTGATTTTCTTCCTACCACTCAACCTGGGAGGACTTCCCCGAGTAGATGAACTACTACCACATTCTTCTTAAGTATAGGTTGTCCATGTCAATCTATGTCCTTTGCAAGTAAATCGTTAACAGTGCCATAATTGTATTGATTTCCAAAATTCTGTTATCTTTGAAATGAACGCTTCTTCTATAACATTATCCATTAAGTAGTAATTTACAATGTAAAATCTTAGAATTCGACATTATCACTTTTAGAGATTTTTTTATTCGAGATTGTCATCTATAACGGTTTTACGGTATTAGTCATAGAAATTACTCTTACTCAGCATTTTCCAACAGTCTACATCCCTGGTTTAGAGAAGGATGCGTTTTGTCATATTACGTATGTACCAAGCTGCTCTTTAATAAAAACTGTAATGTGTACGCGAACAAAAGATTCATCTACAATATATTTCCATTTCCATAGGGCGCTGCCACCAGGTAAATCTCTAATAGGATTACTGAATTGCAGAGATGAATAAAGGTTCCATTAAACCGAAAATGAACAGTAGTTTGAATACTCTAATTTACAAGGTTCTGTTATGTAAAATAAACTGCCTTGGAAATTATTATACGTACGAGAAAGTTGTACAACTTCGTAAGTTTATACACAGCAGGAGCAACAAAATGATTAGATACATACTATAAAATTTCAGGAATAATCCTTTCGGAAGTTTAATATCGTAGGGAATAAAGCGGTTAAAGCCGGCTTGCAATACTCTAAATGTAGGACAACCGATTGCACTTGCAGTTATGGGCAATGAGTGTCAATTTTTGCCCAGTTATTTATCGAATGCCCGCTGTGTATCGACCGAAACAATTACTAGATGAAGCCATCTAATACAATCGTGATTTGATTTTATAAGCGCGGTAGTTCACGCAGATATTGCCTTTAACGGAGTTTCAATTTCCGATGCCGTTAAGCATAATGTGCTTGTTTCGGTATTGGCCGATGCAACTTTGAAGTTACTTTCATCGTGTTAAGCGAAGTGGAGGGCTGTGCACAATCGCGCCCCATTTGTATGTATGCCGTTTAGAACTCACGATTACCCACCGTCTGCGGATCACCTTGATATCGCACGTGATGCACGCCTCTAATTAACTTAGCGGAACCACGTTCCATATGAGACCTTATACATTAAATTGATATTTGAAACGGATTTAACATTTCTACCGCCTGTCTTCGAGCGCGGCTTACGGAGCTTAACCCGGAGCTGTCCGGAGTTCCGTTTGCTTAATGTGTACGATTGTATGCAGGATGCTCGCTACATTTTGATTAGCAACACCATTAGGGCTCGTACCTGAGACTCTCTCGCCGGGCGGTCGCTCATTAGGATCGGATCGTTTACACAAATCTCGGGACACCCTTATAGTGCTCTGGACAGATATCATTTATCATTCTAGCGCGATCTTTTGCAAATCGACGGGTCACCGCGCATGCACCTTCTAATAAAGTTATCATACAGGAAGCGCTACGATTTGACACGGATTTTACGATTTGATGACAGCCCGGAGTTTTCGCGTCATTTTCTTTCCACTGCGATAAATATTTACCTCCTATCGATTCCGGGATGGTTCAAGACGACAGACACTGGATATATTATTATGTCGAGTGTGGGCATTTAATTCGGGGGCGGGGGCGCCGCGCACCTGAGGACCACATTGGGCAGGCGCCGGGGGGACCGCGAGGGACTTCAAGCCAGGACCACTGCGAATCAGTCGGGCTTTCGGCGTCGCGACGACCGGCGTCGGCAGCTGAAACTCCGGTGCTAGTTATACGAGATCGTCGACTTGCTTCGCTTGAATTTCCCGGATCTCTCATCACTTGCAATAATCCGGTAAGAATTTTTTTCTACAACTCAACCTTTTAGTTATTTGTTTGCTGGATTTAATTTTGGAAACTTTACTTATTTAGCAATTCCCAAACGGCTTTTGATTAATTGGGTATTTCGCAATATAGATCCAATTTAATTGTTCTAATTTAGTTTTTGTTCCTGGAGAAGTTAATTGGTACGATCCATTAACTACCTAATAGGTTTTACAAGGAATTCTCCTTCCGTGCAATTGTAGTATTTAGCAATTAATACGGACAAAGTCGAAAGTTTCCTGCCGTTGTCCCATTGAGACGAACTGTTTACATTATCTCCGGAAATGTAATGAGAGTGCGCATCTACAGTACCTCTGAAGCATCTCTGGCACTTGCCAATGGTTTCATTGCCTCCGAGGGAATCTGTTGACCATCACCAGCGGAACAACTCTTGACTGTGCACTGCAAGTTGCATGCAAACCCGTGTCCTTATCTAAAAGCGGAAAAAAATAAACAAAAAGTTCGTTTGAAAGGCACTCCGATCTCATTAGCTACATATTCATGTGCAAAAATTTTCAAGAAAAACTTTACAAGGGAGATAGAAATTCCGGGAAACGAAAAGTATGGATAATCGCATTGGACTTTCAACCGTACCCTTCAAATTTTGGAGGCACTAATATACTGCTTCTGTATCTGATTTATTTGATCCATTAAACACGCGTTACTTCGAAACAAACTTAAAATATCCATTTGCTCGCGTCCAAATTGTAAGAATTATGATATTTTTACATAGCAAATATTAAAGTGAATCCTCTTTATGTCTATTCAATTTTACACATTTATACATTATATATTATAACAGAAAAGTTCTGTAAACATCAAGCAGTTTTCTGAAGCACTTTTGCCGTCAGTAGTCAACTTAAGCATGCAGAATGTATAATGCAAACATCAAAGTTAATATCAATTCCGCAAATTAATATTACAGACAAGCGGAAATTCCATCTATGTTTACGTAAGTTTACAAGTATCATGCGCTGTTTTAATACAAAGTGTTTAACCTAAAAATTGTGCTGCGGTCAAAACTTCGCGATTAAATAAAGTTAAATTCAATTAAAATTTGATAGATGCATGTTCGCCTAAATTTAGATCTTATAAAATATTTATTTTTTATACTTGGGTGGACTTTCGTTCGTTCTAAAAGATGAGATAGTGGGAAGACACGGTTTGGATGTTAAATTATTCACGTCTTACGCAGATTCAAATATTTAAGCTCAACTTTGAGGTTAGCGTATACAAATTTGAAATTGCCTTCCCGTATTTAAAAATGCTTATGTTAAACGTCACTTAGTTTGAACATCTACGTGAAAGTTTAAAATATAACTTCTTTATTAATTAGTTTGCATTATATTCGTTTGGTAATTTACAATCAACCGTCATATTTGTTTTTAAATAAGCAAATAATTATGGGAGTAGAAAAATGACTTACTGAGGTGGACAAGGTTCGAATCCCACACTGTTTATAAATATGTGTGTTCATTTTGGTGTTTTAAGTGCGGTTAATAACCACAACTGTTGACGTGTCCTGAAAAATAGAAGTAGAAGAACCATATTCATGTTTGATATTATATTGATTTGGTTTCCAACAAAAAACATAATGTATAGTTTCTTCATGTTACTAGTACAAGAAGAAAGCTGCTTGTCTGGAAGGCATGCAAAGAATTTCAGATAATAATAATATATATACAAAGCATATACACAATATACCCTCTAACATATAGAGTAATAAGTAACATAATATAAGACAAAACCATGAGTAGAGAAATCATCCAGTGACGATACTCTTACAGTTGCCATGTAGAGGCGATGGTAATTTCTTTGTCTTAGGGCTTTGGTAGGTCAGATAGCCACTGTCTCTTCAGTTGAAAATAATATAACTTCTATTCGTGAAAACTACGCAGCTTTTCAAACAGTTAACCTTTAAAAATATATACTGCTTCAGGAAAACTTATAAGGAAACATTTTATTATTTTTTGTATGTCTAGAAGTCATAAATTAATTATAAAAATACATCCAAGTATCTACAGAGAGTAAATAACTGTACATGTGTAATTGAAAAGAAAATAGAGCTTTCTAAAAAAAACAGCCTTTCAACAAATACTACTCAGCAAAATAAAACTTAAAAGGAACTCATTTTATTAATATAAATAAATTATTATGTGCATGTAAT
>JABXWE010009405.1:0-57921 GCA_014611495.1 Limonius californicus | reverse complement strand
GGGGCGACCGCATTTCGCTTAGTTAAATTTAGGGTGCATGTTGCATGAATGTTTAGTGCGTAAGGGATGCCCGCACCCCCCTGAAGTAATGCGAAAGCGGTTCCGGGGGGGGGGTAGTATGAATAAATGAGAGAAAAAAAAGGTGAAGGTACTTAGTTGTTCGTTCGGCCAGACTTTAATTGTCAGCGCTGAATTGCTCAAAATTATTGCTAAATTGTATAGCATCAATTTTGGTTTGATTAACGGGAAGTCTTAATATTGACCTAAGTATACCACCGAGTTAATGGGTGCCATATAAATTATATTAATTAATGTTTTCGATTTGTTTTTTTACTACAATTCTCTTTTTTAAGGCCTATTTAAAGTAATTGCATAAATATTGTATGTTACTATCTCTACTAATTAAGAGTTACATTATTGTTAGTAACTAGTTACATTTCGCTCAGCTACGTTTCATAGAAACGTTTTCAAACAGAAAACTAGTATGCATAAATATATAGAATTATCCTTCCCATTTTTCTTTGGCTTTCTTTATAGATCTGGAGATAACTACATAATGTAACAAGGTAATGACAGCCTGTAAACAGTAACGCCTTGTTTACAAAGCTGTAGCAATTACATTCACTAACTTAATATGCAAATTATAGAGCAATAGCGGGGAAAAATATTCTTGATATTTCTTGTGAAACAGAGACGTCTAAGCTTGGATTTGAAATCAGTAAGGCTGCACCAACAGTTTTTTGTCAGTCGTAGCAGACGGAATTAGGGTTGTACTAATAAATTTCAGCCCAAATTCAAATTAATCTCTGCGCTGCTGTAGGTGTGGTGGGGTGAATCGACCAACTACAACTTACTACGATCATTCCCAGATAATTATGTCTACTAAATTCTCAATCCTATGGCATCCTGCAGTCAAAGGGTGCCGCTTTCAAGGGATTCTTGTTAAGGTGGTAAGTGGTCCCTTATTGAGGGCTGTCATTAATTGAGATTATTTAAAATTTAGCTGGTAGAATTTGATTGCTACATTGAGAAAATAAATAAATTATTTATTGATTTTATTATAAGATAAATTTTGTAATTTTCCGTAATAGGGTTAATTATTTCAGTCAGACCTTTTACAGAAAACTTAACTGGAATTGAAACTGTCAAGATAACTTGACAGCTCAATTTTCGAAAATTACCCCCTGCAGTTAAATAGCCTTGTTTCCATTTTAAATTATATAAAATTATTTTTTCTTTTGTTCCAATATAAAGGTACGACAGGTTCCAGTTTTAGCAAGGTAAAGGTAAGCTAGACCCCTAAAAATGTTTTATTACATCCAACAGACCAACAGTACGAACAAATAAGTTCAATGTCAAGGATTCTGATTTAGTTGGCAATATCGCAATCCTAATTCGACGGAGCGCATTCTTTTGCAATTGCATGTTTTTTATTACGTCCGACCTAATGCAAGTCAAGTTGCGGTATAGAAATACAAATATTTCGGGAATGTAGAATTATTTGGGGTGAAAGCGGGCCCTTAGGAGGGTCGTCAGCGAAGCAGAGAAACGTAAACATCGATGCGAAAATAGCAGAGGAACCGAAAGTTAGATGGGAATATTGGGGCTGTCTAAACTCAAGAGATGTCTACGAATCTAATACGGTAAATATTGACGGAAAAATCACATATGGTAATTTATTTTGAGGGAAAAATATCTCATTTGAAAATAGTTCTTGTCGGTTTTTTCCCGATTCCAATGTTTTCTCACCCTTGTCGCCGACTGCACTCCCGGGAAAAATCTTATAGGTATTTTACTCCGTTTTTCTTTGCTTCGCGTTCCTTAATTAATGCAGATTCCGGTCAAGAAAACACTTCCGCTCCGTCACGGAGAAAAGCGCGATAATATTAAATTCCCTAATTGTTATACTTTTTTGGGTTTTATAGCTTAAACCTTTCAAATTAAAATCGTGGACAAATGTACAGCAGTAAAAAAATCAGAATTACATAGCAATTCAACCTAACATCATCAATGAAGGGGTGAAATGCTAGCGGTAATAGAAAGGTGTAAAGGGATACACCAACAACGTGGAAAGGTTTGAGGCGGCACAAAAGCGACAGGGTAGAGTGGAAAGGCGACAAAGCACGATATGCTATCAAATAACATAAATAAGAGCAGCACATGTTCCTTCGGAGAGTCTCTCACAATACGGCAAAGATAGGAGGAAAGTAAAAAGCACTCACGCCTAATTAGTAGAAAGGGAGAGTGACGTTCGAAGGTGCTTTGAAGTAATTACGAGGTCGATTCATTTCAGAATAAATAAGAGATGCGGCATGAAAAAGGGTATTATGTTGATGGCTTAAAACGGGGTGGTAAAATTAGAAATTCAAATTAGCTTAAAAATTTGGCAAGGTTTCTTTTTTAGGGTTTTTAAAAACATGGGAAGAAGCTGCTTCGAAGTCTGTTAAATGGAGTGAAAATGTTAAGCGAGTACAACTTATAATGCCTTATTAGTCCCAAGGTGAGGCTAAAATCCAATTAGGAGCATATTACATTATTAAAGAAATTTCCTAAAGATAACGAATATTACTCACTAAATGGATTGATAAAGGAATTTTGTAAGTTAATTATTTAAGTTAATTAATCTAATAAATTTTCATTTGTAAGAAGGACTTTGTACTGTCGCATCCAAAGGAATTCGTGTAAAACTTCTACTCTAATTAACCCAATTCGAATAGTATTTCTTGTTTTAAAATGTCTAAACGTACAATAAAAATGTTAAATTTAAAACTTTCGTGAAGCAAATTACGGTAAAATCTTAAATGGACAAAATAGGATTAATAATTCCACATTAGCCAATATCAATTTCGCCTGCAGTAAACATATATTAGAAATTATAAACAATTTCGATTTAGAATCAGAGATCGTCGACCAATATTTGGGTGAACGAATCACAACACGGAACTGTGAAAAATGAATTTGACATATGAAATATTGCTGGTATTAATAGGACTGTATTTTTGGATATTGTGCAGCAACTGAATAATTTGATTATACTCGGTAAGAGCAAGAGTGCTGCAATAAATTCCCCAACTAGAAGAAATGTCAAAATAGATTCGGTTAGCAACAAATGTGAAATCTTCATTAGAATCACAGCAAAAATAAAGCCAACAGACAAATGGCATTCGATAGCAAAAATAACCAACGACAAAATCTATGTTAATTTGGTGACAAAGTTATCATATTATAATGATTTTAAGTCCTATCATCTTCTACATTATCTAAAAGAGTCATAAAAAACCTATTTAATTAAACCTACATCCCAGATACAGTTTTTGATACAGAATATACCTTTTCCTTTCGTACACGTCCAACAACCGGAAAATTGGGTACTTAATTGGGTTGTTTTGTACTGCTAACAAAATAGATTTTATATTCTAGAGCGAATTGATTAAGATGAAGAATGCCTTAGTTCGTTACAACTACAAGAAATTAATCGAGGTACTTTATTTATATATTCTTAATTGAATTTTTTGAGACGCTTGCTTTTGTTCCAAGCACTATAATGTAAAAATTATGTTAGTGGTTGAGTTATTGTATATTCTATATAGACTTTTGGGATATGGAGAAAATCTTGCTTTGTTGTATGTAGAATTTAAAAATTGTCTCCTTTATTGACAATTTATTTTTTTAGACAGAGAATGAATTCCTGCGTCCTAAAGAATGTTAACTTAAAAATTGCGTACTTAATTGTGTTATCGTTATTAGGGTTATTTTACATCCTCATCAAAGTTTGCTTCGTTACAAATGGGAGAACCCTGTCCGTGTTGGATACTTTCGTTGAAAGTAAAAGCCGGCTTCATACATGCGTTGTTCGTGTACAACTGTTTGCTGTTCGAGAGAATTTACGCAAATGTGGAGGGAAAGTTCGCGTTCGTATACAAATATTCGGTATTCGCGCAAATGCCGAACACGTTCCCACTTGGAGTCGGTACTGAAGCCAGCCTTAAAGGAAAATATCGGCATGAATATTCGGGGAATCGCGCAGATATTTTGACGACCACACACTCGTGTACAAATATTAACACACAGCTATACGCACTTTTGCTGGAATGGATTTTCGTCATCCCGTGTTTTGCCTAAGAAATTTTCGATTCAATTTCACGAAGAAGAAATTCGAATACTGTTGAGGACAGCCGACAAAAATTGTCAAATTGTCCTGATGGCTCATTTAATGAATCAGCAAGCATATCAGCTCCTCCATTACTTCTTTGTTCTACTTCTATTCAAACTTACCATTCACCATCTTCGGTTTCTTGGTTTTCTTTGTTTTTGGTAATAATAATTGTAATAAGTCATTGATAAATATTCAACCGATGCTACAACTAAATCACGATGTTCGCTATCGCCACACATTTTCCCACTAACTTTCACGAATAACAATTATTCGGTAAGCGAAGACGTATGATAAGTGTGTAGGTTGAGTTCGTTGAATATTCGTAAACAAATATTCGGCCACAAATGTTCGCCAACACCAATGTTCGTTTACACATTGTGGAGCTGGCATAAGTGTAGGTTGTGTTCGGTTAATATTCGTAAACAAATATTCGGTCACAAATGTCCGCCGACTACACCCATGTTCGTTCACGCATGTGTAGAGCCGGCATAGAATTTTGAGATTGTTTTTAATAAAACTGATTTTGGTTACGTCTATGTGGTGTATAATGTGTGTTTGGTTTGTTTGAAATTCTATACCTTATACATTTTTTTAAATACAAAATATCTTCTTTTTTCTATTAATTCCTACTACCCCCTCCCCCCCCCGAACCGATCCAGTCCGATTCGACCGCATTTCACTGTGACCTCGACTGACAGCGCGTATTCGCACTGCCCCCTCGAGGTCCCTACAAGCAGAATATCTAGCTTCTGTGTACGTAAAATAAATCAACGATTTGTTTATTCAATTGAGTTATTGAATATTTAAAATCCAAGTCTTTGGGATGGAAATTGCCTTTATTGAAAACTTGCGGATTTAGTTAAATCAATGTATATTCTATATTAAAATTTTTAAGATGTAGACTACCTTTCGGCGTTAAATGTACGGGAATATAATAGTTATTTATGGTATAAGTGCTAAAAGTGACATGTTATTTTGTGAGAACAAAATAAACTCACTTTTAGCACATATATCATACACTACGTTTTCTACAAACATCATTAAAAGTACAAATAAATGCATTTCTTACGTTATTAAATTTATAAAATATCATTTTGAAACCCAATTATTCTTGAAGTTTATTGTTGCTAAGGTTATTTTGTGAGAACAAAATAAAATCACTTTTAGCACATATATCATACACTACTTTTTCTACAAACATCATTAAAAGTACAAATAAATGCATTTCTTACGTTATTAAATTTATAAAATATCGTTTTGAAACCCAATTATTCATGAAGTTTATTGTTGCTAAGGTAATGAAAATTCGATCGTTTGTTGCCAGTAACTTCAAATCTCGTGACAGGGAAAGTGATCAAGATAATGAATTTCTCCCGGCGGAAATCGAAGAAGCTGCTAATAAAGTAACGTAAAGGTGGTTTCTCTAACTGAACATTTAATTAAGTAAATAAATATCCCTTTGATTTAAAATTTCTTAATTTTTTTAGAATATCGCACCAGTGTTAACAGTAAATCACGTTTTTGTTTACTGTTAACACCAGTGCTTTAAAGTGACATTTTAGACACTGACATTATACGTTAAAAAGTGTACTCCTACTGACGTTTGTAGAAAAAATCTGTTATACCACTTTTTATTTTTTCGGATCTTTTTACTTGCTTTCCTTTATTACAAATGTGGGAACTCAATACAGCTGCATTATTTCAGATTTCATAAACTTTTTATAAACAAAACAAAGTCAAAGAAAGCTTTAACTAAGTTATTTTATAAAACCCAACATCTTTGACAGAAATCTTTAATCCTCAAAGAGTTGGCAGTTAAGTTGCTGGCCCAGTTTCAGGTGTTGATAATGCTCGCTATCTCCAGCTAACTTAACCCAAAGTTTTTTGGTTACAATAAATTGCAAGGTTCTTAGTTGTAACACACAACGTTTATCCTTTTATCTCCGCGAACTATTGATCTCGAGGTATTTCACGAGCTTTTCGGAACGTGGACCGTCGGCCAATACAATATTTTCTGGCGACTTTCATTTCCTGATTTGTTACCCACTTCTTTTTAGATATTTCCACTTTTTATTTATTTTTTTTCCTAGTTTCATATGTTGTCTCAGGTCGGCTTCAGAAAGTTCAAACCACCAGTTCGCGAAAACTGAACTTAAGCATTGGAGCATCGCAGAAATGTAATGGATAGGGTGCTTTGGTACTTGACTTTCGATGGGCAGCTGATCCAAATAAATATTGACGCTCGCTTGACAGCTGAAATTGATTGTACACCGGATTAAAGCCTCGAACACGGTCACGTATGGTAGTTTGCACGCCATAAAAATGTTTTGTCTCCAGGAAATTCGATTACCAAATCGGTAAACGCAGGTGTATATTTTCAACACCCTTTTTACGGCCTTGCCCATCGAGTTCGAAACAACACAACGGAGAATCTAAAGAACTCTGTGAAGCTGAAGAAGGGGCCGGATAATTAATCCGACTTTAAGTACGCCTTTTCCATTAATCATTGGTGTTTTTCGGTAGAGTTTTTTCGCTTTTTTGGGTCGTCTGCGGTGTTTCACTTTACTGGAGACAGAGGGCTGTCATTTTGTGTTATCAACCCGGGCTCATCATAAATAATTCTCGTTATAAGCTGCTGCGGACGCGCAAACTGGGGTGGTCTGGACCGCGTCCCTTGCGATCTTCAGATCTGTCTCTTGATTTTGATCTATCGTCAAGCTTAGCAACAAGGAGCTCCATGGAACAGCTGTTTACCCTTGTAAGAGGATCCGGATCCGTTGCACAAACTCCACTTTCTGATGATTATTTTATAAGCAGATCCGCTGCGAATTACCAACCCTATCTGTTAGTTTTGGCGTAATTTGACTTTTAATTGAGAAGTCTGCTTAAATAATAACGAATAATTTAATTGCACTGTACAGCTAATTCCGGGAACACAAAACAAACGATACAGCTGCAATAAATGCAACTGGAGCTCGTAAATTCGCCGAAAATATGTTTTATCGGTTAATTGCGTTGCAACCAGAAATGATTTTATTTATTGACATAGATGTTCGATTGCATGTTGAATTCGCTGGATTACGTACATCCATTAGTTGGACGTGTTGCAAAACGCAACATTAATGAAATCAAATTTGTGTAATGTTAACGGTTATGGCATCTGTTTTAGTAGCAGCAGCTTCTACTTTCCCAAGCTTTTTTAACTAGAAAGTATTGTAATCGTGATATAATTTAACTGACAAAACGGAGAAATGTTTATTAATAATTCCCTTTGCAGTTCCTCTTTCTCTGACTGAGAGTCCTTCCTGCTTCAATATTTATGGTGATTCTCGTTGTTAAACGAAATATGTCGTCCATGCAATTGCATAGAAAATAAACATATTATATTCTACAATACAGGGTGTCCTATAACTCGCGATAGAACGCCTCGTAGAGTTGTGGCGGCCAATGATAATTTCGGCCATCTATTGCCCGCCTAAGCACAAAAACAAAAAGGCGCAATTTGACCACTTCTTTAAAACACTTGGCAATAAATTTATAGCTGGAGGCGACTATAACTGTAAACATACACAGTGGGGATCGAGAGTCACATCTAGTAAAGGTAAGGAGCTTCTGGCTTCCATACGATCTAACAATTTAAATTATTTAACAACAGGGGAACCGACATACTGGCCCGCTGACCCAATAGACACGCCTGATCTGCTAGACTTCTGCATTACAAAAGGAATAAACACAAAGCAAATAAAAGTAGAATCAAGTTTGGATTTATCCTCCGACCATTCGCCTGTAATAATAACTATGTATACACAAATTCTAAACAAAGATAAACAACCCACCCTTTATATAAGAAAAACAAACTGGCATATATTTAGAGATGAACTAATCGACTTAAGAAATGTTTAAAAACAGAATCACAAGTTGACGACGCAGTATACAAACTCACTGTCCACGAATAATTATTAAAATTATTGCTAACAAACGATAAATACGTGCACATTGGAGAAGAACCAGGTCAGCAGAAAACAAAAGGAAACTCAATAAAGCGATTAAAGAGTTAAAGATAATGCTCCTCAATCTTAAGAATCAACAAATACAAGATTACCTCGCCAACCTATCAACCACAGCAGCTAGCGACTACTCTTTATGGAAGGCAACTAGTAAAACTAAAACGGCCGCAACAAACAATACCTCCGATAAAAGACACCAATCGAAAATGTTGTAAAAATGACAAAGAAAAAGCCGACGCATTCGCAGACCACCTTTCCAAAGTATTTAAACCACACAAAACGGAAGAAAATACAGAAGAAGAAAGCGAAATACTAAAGTTTTTAGAAATACCTTATCAAATGGACCTGCCCATTAAAAGCGTCAAGATGAAGGAAGTGAAAAGAGTTATCCTGAAAGAAATAAACCCTAAAAAGGCACCCGGATACGACCTGATTTCAGCCAAAGTATGTATTACAGGAAACTATAGAAAAATGCCACATAATGATTACCTTAATCTACAATGCTGTATTAAGGCTGGGATACTTCCCTAATCAATGGAAGGTTGCCCAAATCATCCTAATACCAAAGACCAATTAGCCTGCTTCTATACTCTCAAAGATCTTAGAAAAACTCTTATTAAAACAGCTCAAACCAATCATAGAAGACAAGAAATTAATTCCAAAACACCAATTTGGTTTTAGAAATCACCATGGCACAATTGAACAAGTACACAGAATAGTGAACCTAGTAAATAGTGATCTAAAAGGCAAAAGATATTGTTCTGCTGCCTTCCTAGACATTAGTCAGGCATTCGACAAAGTTTGGCACGAAGGTTTATGCTATAAACTTAAAACGAACCTGCCACACCACTTCTATCAAATCTTAAAGTCTTATTTAAACAACAGACATTTCTTAGTCAAATACCAAAATGCGTATACCAGCCTAAACAACATTAATGCAGGAGTACCTCAAGGGAGCGTCTTGGGTCCCACATTGTATCTACTTTTCACCGCAGACCTACCATCCACCAGACAAACGACAGTTGCGACCTTTGCGGATGATACCGCAGTGCTAGCATCACATTCTAACCCAGCATCAGCTTCCAGAAATCTACAAACGAATTTAAATAAAATCCAATCACGGCTAAAAACATGGAAGATAAAAGCCAACGAAAGTAAATCAGTGCATGTAACCTTTGCAACCAGAACCGACACGTGTCCACCTGTAACACTAAATGGAACTCAGACAGAAGAGGTAAAATATCTAGGCTTACATCTGGACTGAAGAATGACATGGCGTAAGCATATATTTACTAAAAGGAAACAACTTGGCATCACATTTAGCCGAATGTATTGGCTCCTAGGGAGGAGGTCGCAACTTTCGCTGGAAAACAAGCGTTTGGTATACAAAACTATAATTAAGCCCATATGGACCTACGGACTACAACCGTGGGGGACCGCCAGTACTTCAAATATCGAAATTCTGCAGAGGTTCCAAAGTAAGGTGTTTCGAGTGATCGCGGATGCCCCTTGGTATGTGACAAACTATGTAATTGAGCGTGATCTGCAAGTTCCCTCCATTCGTGACGAAATCAAAAAACAGTATGTGAAATATCATAACAGGCTTGAAATCCATCCTAATGAACTTGCTAATAAATTAACAGACATTACCGGGGAAGTTAGGCGGCTGAAACGTTTCAAGCCGGCGGACTTAACTACTAGATTCAATTAGTTAGATTTAGTATGTTGTAAATACCATGTAGTCAAAAATACCCAATTATCAGGTAGTAAGTTGCAAAGAGAAGGCTCACAGGATCAATCTCTACATGTCCATATTATTAAGTCACAAAATTTACCTATTGTTCTCCCTTTGAACAGATTGTAAATATTCATGGTAATAAAAAAAAAGAGTTGTTGAGCAGTGTATACTAAATAGAAAATAGTTAAAATGCTTATTTTTCGCAGGCTTGTTTCTTTACACGAAGCACAAAATGATATGGAAACTTGGTAATTATGTAATATGCATGTTTTATGCTCTACGGAAAATATTTTTGCAGTTAGTATGGAAAACTATTAAAAAATATTCATTGCATATAAGTATTATTATCTATTTTCTTTGTGATATCCCCAATAAGCGTAATCCACAACTGAAAAAAGTAGTTATCAATCCTTTTCAGTATCTAAACACAAATTACTTATGAACAACAAGAATAAAAATGACGGACAAAAACAATTCAGTATTTACAATTTTTTGTAGATTCATGGAACTGTTCAAAATAACCACCACTAACATTATGACATTCTGCATATTTCACTGCAATTGAACGTTCTACTCATCGGAGCATATGGTCATTTAAAGTTGCAGCAGTTTGGTTGACATGGTCCACATTGTTCGCTGATGTGAGATATACGAAATCCTTCGGATAATTCCATAATCTTTTATTTATGAGGGTGATAGATCAGGTGACTGGCGGTTAAGCTATTGCACCCTACGATCAATAAATAATTTTGAAGCTAATCTCGAACCATGATTTCAACTGGAACACCATCATGTTGGTACTACATATTTTGTCTAATTACAGTGGGCCATTTTCGAATAGTATTTGAAAATCTTCATTTAGAAAATGTAGGCAATGTTCAGCATTAAGGCGATTTGGCAGACTATAAAAGGACCAATTACGTAATTATTTACCATACCTGCCCAAACATTAACACCGTATCGATATTGATGACTTCGAACATGAGTGGAGCGTTTTCTCCTGCCCACACATAATTATTGGGAGTATTATAAACCCCTTTCTGCGTAAATGTCGCCTCATATGTCCACAAAATATTTACAATAAAATTCGGATTTTCCTGATGTTGATTTAATAGCCATTCACAGTACCTAACTCGTGCATTATAATCCTGTGTAATAAGTGATTTACTTTTGTTTTTCAAAAGGATATAGGCCGTTGCTATGGAATATTCTGTATACTGTCGTCTTTGATATTAGTTTAGCTTTGTTGCTGAAGATACGCAGCATTCGAATTTCAAACTTCAAAAAGCTCGTACGAAAAAACTAGCCTTTAAAAAATAAATATTTTAGCTGTTTTGTGTTCAGTATGCACTGCTGAGCAACGCTACGAGGCGTTTTATCTCATCTTATGGGATTTTGTTATTATTTTATGTATTTCAACCAATGAGGCTCTAGCTTTAGAAATTATTTTTGATTCATCCATGATTCAAAGGTGATCAAGGAATACCATTAATGATATTTTAGTGTAAATCGTATTTGGGGACAATTAAAACACACTTTTAATTACATGCCTATTTACAATCCATTATAAAACGGAACCATGAACACAAATTTCAAGTAGAGTTCAACATTTAAAGCAATTCAATGCTATACTCAGGTTATTCAGTAATTGTGTCTTTGTAAATTGTGAACCAGTGTTTAAATTTATTACTGTTAGCTTGTTGTTTTGCACGTGAATATGTCTAGTCCATATAAGTTAAGAAAGCTCTTGCTGAGATAAATAAAATTAGTTGAGTAATTGGTTGCAAATTGCTGCACAATGAAAAAAAAATATAAAGGCCGTAGATGTACCTCCAACAAAATAGAGACTTACATAGAGCGTAGTTGTCTTGGTCTGTTACTGATTTATGAGAATACCCCTTGAAACAATTTGTACATCTAAAGAAATTTTGTTTATTCTATTTCTATTATTTATTTTCAGCAAAATACGCTGAAAACATGATAATAGATGCCAATGACAGTAATTAAATCAACACAATCGGCACAAACGGTGCTATTATTATACGAATGTGCTCATTACAATATCCTATTCTATATCTGAAACTGTTTTTAAGTTATTAATTTTAATACAATGATACTCTGACAGGTAATACATACGCTATGATTAACGAATAAATAAAACGATCTTTTAGAAATATTTTAAAATGATTTCAATACCCACAACCTTACTATTCCGACTTGTGACAATAGCTAATTCCGGAAAATACGGTTCTGTCGCTTGTATATTCCACTTTTGTAAATAAATAAACGTCGCTGTTGGCATATTCCCATTCAACTGTAGATATGTTGGTCAATATTTAGGTACATGTGGGATACATGCATTAGTTTAGTGCATGTTCAGCATCCACTCATCAGAAACAGTACAACAAAGGAATGTTTTTATAAGTTCACAAGCTCATTTGGTGCAAGATTACACGAGATAGACATTCAATCGCAGTGCGATCTTGTAGTAACTCTTTGAGTTGGAACTTCACGATACATCTGATGTTCTTGAAATGAATAATTAAGCCATGATTAGTTTGAGAGCGTTCACATTCGACAGGGCTGCACTGTAAATCATACCGATTTTGCGAATTTTACAACAGTTATAGCTAAAATATTAATATGTGTGTGCTGAGTATTGTTTGTTAGTTATAATAGTAGTTCCAAGTACAAGGCACTAATTGTAGTTTACTTGCTGTGATACATACACTGTTTTATATTTTTTACTATTATAATTGTTATTGACTACATGTGCGAGCTTCTTACAAGTACTTTTACCGAGTTGGTTAGGAGAATTTTTGCGCTTTATCAACAATTCTACTGCATATGTTTATAACACAGTAGTGTCCGCTTATAATGAACCCGATTGTATTGAACTCCCGTTTATTATGAACCGTTATAGGTGGCCGAATAAATTGTTCGTTAAGTTCAAAGCAAATTGTTTCGCTTGTAATGAACTCGCGTTTTACGTACACTGAACATTCGTATGCAATATCCCGCATTTTACATTTCTAACCGTAAAATGTGTCGTTTATAATGAACGTTCATTCCCGGGAATCGTAAAATGGAAATTCCTAGAATGCCCCTTTGTTGCACTGATGGATTTTACGAAGATGATGAGCTTCTGTGCAGCGAGTAGCTGAAGAGAACTGATCTTGACAATGTTGAAAATAATGGCGACGCTCTTCCTCTAATTGCGGAAATAGATGTACATTTTGAAGATTATGTGCATGTTTATGAATATGTGTATGTACAGAAACTTTGTAAGATGACGATATGATTGCTTCGGTGCGTTCAAAACCAGAAATTAATACCAGTGAAGATGAAGAGACAATAATGAGACTAAAGATAGTGTCATCACCACCAACTTAAAAGTTGTACAAGATGTAGGTGTTGTACGGCATTTTGTACAAATACATGGTACTCCAGATAACATTTTGAACAGCTTGACTAATATATCAATGCGTTTCAATGACATTTTTGTCTAATAAACAGTTTTAACATAAGGCACTATTTTAAGCAATCGAATAAAGAATCATTCACCTACTTACATACATGCTAGTAAATTTCGGGTATAATGAACCGTTTTTGGTGGCCAGTAGTGGTTCATTACAACCGGACGCTACTGTATTTAGTACAAAAATTAAGTTTCTGAAGTGAAACTTTTAAAGAAACCAGCTGAATCAGCCTTGTAAACATAAATTTGCGCAAAGAAAGTAGGTTGAAAGTATTTCCAAAAGTATATTCGTTACACAGATTATTCGTACTAGGGGAGTTCGTTATAAGTACAGTTATTTATCCATCTAGATTCTAGATGATAATATAAAATAATTATGGAAGTAGCAGTGGCCATTTTAAGTTTAAAATATATTTAAAAACACGGGGATAGATATTTTGAAAAATATAATCCTGCGCGTTCGTGTTACGTTACAGGCCGATCACTTATTTGCTTATAGGTAAAACACACACGATTATGTACTTTTTCCCGTATTTTTAAATACATGTTATTTTTATGCTATCAAACAAGACGTGTGACAGAAGCAGTTACTTTAACACATTAACCCCTGATGTACAAACGCGTTATTTATGCAGAGAAACTTTCTGTAATAAATAATATGGAGTCGTGTTTCCCACCCAAGTGCAAAATTTTCCCAACTTCTTCTTCTTATTCTTATTAAGTAGGCTATAAATTGCTTTAATATAGTAAACTATTTAGTATATAAGATGAGCACCTACACCTAAAAAGAATTTAGAGCATATACAAGTTTAGTAGCATATACAAATGGGTCTTTTGGACTGTTGATGCCACAGTTTACAAGTTGCACAAAAGTGCGACAATTTCTTGCCAGAATCACAATCACAACTAAAACTTTGCCTTTATCACACTTTCAGTAATTTTAGGGTTATAGTAATTTTAAAAACTTTCATTCTTAGGCGAATATTATTACTGTGAAACACCTCGAAACTCGAAAAATGCACTTAAACGTTCTATCGCATGGAACAACAACTTTGTGCCTCAAGCAAGCTGATATTTAGAATAATATGGTAAACAGGTACATTTAATTCAAAAGTTTTTCCAAGATGATAATCTAAGAATAATTATTTGCGTAATTGAATTTAATTATAGGTATATATATATATATATTTTTTTATTATTAGGGGAGAGTTCGCCATAACGGGATAGTCTGGCAAAACAGAATACCCTACTTTTTTTTAATAAGTGGGGCCATCTACCTAATCACCGTTGCAATAACGACACATTGCATATTTGTAGTTAAAGCAGCTGACTGTAATAGGTATAGGTACAGTAAACTGTCAGTGCTACAATTACAAATGTTTTTACGTGGTAAAACGTATTAATACGTTGGAAGTGAGTAAATTCTAATAATCGTATGATACGTTTGATCAGTTTTTCGGTACTGTATCTAGAATCTATATCCTAAATATCGATAATTCGATCAATTACATATTTGAACTTAGGTGGGTAAAACCGGATACCTTACGGTCGGTCAAAAAGGGATACTGTCCTGTTTTGCCCAACCGACTGATTTCAGTGCCGGAACGGGATTTTAATTGAAATGGCTTCTCTGATTGCTTTAGATAATGGGAAAATACAAGAGCAAGATAAAACAGTCGTGGAATGACGATTCTGTGCACCAGGATGTCGAAGACGCTTTGGAGGGACGAATGGGATATCTTAAAGCATCCAAAAAATATGAGGTTCCTCACACTACCCTACAAGCAAGCCTTAAAAAGGTAAAGGAGGTGCACTTCCTCGAGAGCTGTACTCTAGAAAAGGTTGAGAACTATGACGTTATAAGGCAGTTTTCTCTGCAGAACAAGAATCTGAAATGGGCCAACATATCTTAGTTATGGAGGCTCGTCTCTTTGGTTTCTCATTAAGCAACCTACGAAGTTTAGCTTTTGAACTTGCAACCCGTAACGGATTATCATATCAGTTTAATGAAAACAAGGTAAAAGCCGGAAAATCTTGGTTGTACGGTTTTCTAAAACGAAATGCATTGATTACACTGCGAACATCAGAACCTACCTCACTTGCTAGAGCTATGGGTTTTAATAGGCCTGCCGTTGAAAAATTTTTTAGCTGCTTTGCGAAACATATGTAAAATACAAGCTAACTCCTGACCGCATTTATAATGTGGATGAGACCGGTATAATGACTGTTCCAAAAAAGCATTCGAAATGTTTAGCATTGGGTGTAAAGCGACAAGTTGGCAATATGTCTTCAGCCGAACGTGGGATCCTTGTCATACTGGAAATTTGCATGAGCGCTACAGGACTGTTCATGCCACCAATGTTCGTTTTTTTCCCGAGTAAGAGCATATCTTGAGCTTCTATATAATACACCGCCCGGCATGCAACTGCTTACCATTATTCTGGATGGATGCAGAAGGAGATCTTTGTAAGCTGGTTCGAGAACTTTATTCAATTTTCCAGGCCGTCCAAGGACAACTCTGTTCTTTTGCTTTTAGATGGTCATGCAACGCACACTAAAAACTTAGCACTAATTGAAAAGGCTAAAGAAAATAAGGTTATATTGCTATGTTTTCCTCCACATACTACCCACCGCTTGAGCCGCTGGATGTGAGCTTCATGGCGCCATTGAGCACATATTATAGTTTAGAAGTTAATAGGTGGATGCAGCAACATCCAGGTCGACCTGTTACCATCTCACAGATTGGAAAACTACTTGGTGATGCGTTCATGAAGGCTGCTAGCATCCAAACCGCTGTTAATGGCTTTCGTAAAACAGGAATTTGTGCATTAAATCCAGATGTCTTTCCAGAATGGATGTTTGAGCCAGCAGAAACAACAAATCGGGCTCTGGAAGACAGTCTTGAAAATACAAGCATGGAAAATATTGATCGTTTAATTGCGCATACAGTTACTCCATCACCAAGACTTGGAAAAGAAGTAATTCATGAAACGCCAGTTAGAACTTCATACCAAGAAGCCGGCCCCATTTCTTCTACACAGTTTTATGCAAATGAAACTCCTTCATACTCATCGTCCGACACTTCACACAATAAGGTAACAAGTAAGAAGACGAATTTTATAGTTTCACCTGAGCAAGTTGTTCCAATTCGCCAGGGATCTAGAGGAGTCTTGTAATCCAAAGTGTAGCAGAAAGCCTAAACTTGACTTAAACCGTGGAAACAAAGAAGGAAAACAAGAAAGCAGAAGAGAAAATCACTAAACAATCAAAAGCAAAGGAAGATAGTAGTTCAAATGAAGAAGACAAAACAGAAGACGTAGTCTGCATCTACTGCAATGATCAATATTCTAATTCCAAATCAGAAGATGGATGGATTAAGTGCCAGGAATGTGGAGGTTGGGCCCACGAGGCATGCACCTAGGTGGAAAATGAAGAATGTGAGGAGTTCTCGTGTGCATTCTGTGCGGGAAATTAGTTTTATTAGTATGAAAATAAAGATATTTCTGTCTACTCGTAGTTTAATCTTCTTACTTTTCTGGGGGTAAAAACTATCTAAATTTCACACACAATATCCTGTTTTACCCGACTAGGTAGCCAAAACAGGATATTTGACAGTATTTAAAAAACAGTATTTTTTCGGTTACGCAACAATATCTGAATAAATTTCCACGTTATATGAAAGCGTTGATGTCCGTAAGTGTCAGAAAAAAAAATTACCAGCATAATTTTGTTGCTTAAGAAGTTTAATTAAATATTTTTGGACTAAATATCCCGTTTTACCCAACTCTCCCCGACACCATAGTTTATGCAATTGCCGCGAGTGTTTGATATGAAAGCCCTATTATTACAAAAACTATTGAATTTTTTTTATCTATATATAGCAATTGCATTTTACAGCCCCTTTTTAAAGCCTTCATCCAGGTTTCAACAGGAAGGTAACATAAATATTCAAAAAAGCATGCGGTCTTTCAATTAATATATTATCCGATAAACGTAAGTACCAATTCGGTGTGCCAATAAATACACCGCTCTTCAGGAAATATGTGTAAGACTTGATAATAGACGGTAGAATATTAAACGTTGATTTTTGTAAATGTTGACCTAACGTTTAAAATCTAAATAACTTTTTAATGAACGAAAATGTTCTTGATGTTTCATATTTTTTCTGTGCCATATGGAAAATCAATTTTCAATTCGTTTAATGTAATATTTAAATAACAAAATTTTTTTATATAAATAGATTCACCAGCAATATTTAAAGCACAACAGTTTGGTCAACGTTTACATGCCTGGACTGCGCTTAACTAAACGACATATCTGCTGTTAAATAAATATTGAATTAAATCATTCAGCGGTTTCTAGTTTTGCTATTTTACTGTATATTTTGTGGCGGCCCCAGTTAATACATATTCAATTTCAATTCAAATGATCAAGTTTTCAGGTTTATATCAATTAAAAACATTTGAAATCGGTACAGAACGTGAGTACAGACTAACAAATGGAAGGGTTCCAACTGATTTTTTGCTATCTGAGATTACCAACACGTCCTTATCCCTTACAATCGCAACGCCGATTCCTGCGCCGTATATAATACCTCGATCTGGAAGGTAAAACGTAAGATATTAGTTTGGAACACAAAAGCAAACGTTTCCACCCTAAGATAAGAATTTTTCTATAGACCTCGCCCTTTAAGACATCCCCTCAAGTTTAATTTAGAAACGGACGGCAAGTTGCGCTACAAAGTCACAAAGGCATTATCCAAACGGGCTGTTACCTAGCTAAGGAGGTTTAGAACCGCTAGAGCTCAGGGCGTTAAATACGGAAAATTGAATTTTAATTAGTATGAAACACTGTGACTAAATAGAATTTAACGCTATTTAACGGTGTGCGCCAGCTAATGTGCTTAAATTGTAGGTTTCGGTGTGTATTTATTTTCTAATATACGACGCTACGCTTAAACTTGTCGGTGAAAGCAGAAAGTTCAAAGAACGTTAAAATATTGCTGAAACTTTAAACCGATTTCGGAATTGAATATTTTGCTTATTTTCATATGGAATTAATGTTATTTTTTTGGAATATACTTTCCTTGATTGTTTTCCAGGCGTAATGTGGAATACAATTACGTAAATAGTTGGAAAACTATAAAATGTAAAATAGCAAGTACTAAATTCTGTGGGGTTTTACATGACATTAAATTTGCAGTAAATATGTACAAGTAGTTATAATTTCAGAACATAAGGTACTTCTGTATGGGAAATGAAATTGCAACTGTATAATTGATTTAGTGACTAATATTACATCATCATCAGTTTTCAATCTATTGATAGTTAGATATAAATATAGAAAAAAGTTGATTCTAATTAATTTGCAATATACGTACAGAAAAAGAGTGGTAATGGACGCGGTAAGTGATTCAAGTGGTATTTGTTACTCTGCGCTGATGATACTCGAAGTGCTGGAATTTCAATTTTGCTTGAATTTGAAATAATAAATTTGTAATCGAAGAGCGTCGACGTCTCCCTAGCCAAAAAGGGAACTACTTTTTGATTTTGCATCCATCCACGTATATACAGGGTGATTGGGGAGGATACGCCAACAGTTGGGGAATAGGTTTTGGTAGATAGAATAAACAGAAAAAGTTCTATGAACATAGAATTCTCACCCGTTACAGAGAGATCCAAGCACAGCTTTGTTTTACTTAAGTGGCTTTCAGTTGGTGCATATTTGATTTTCAGTATGCCATGCTAAATAGTAATTTAATTTTAAATGGCTTAGCAAAATATTAGATATATAATTTCACAATACCTGCCACGTTTACTCATCGAGAATCTGCCGATATGATTTTCGTTTACGGTATTATAACGAAAGCGCGGCAATACTTGAATATCAACGTCGCTATTCCAACAGAAATATATTCCAGATAGTCTTTATCAATGCAGGTGAAAAGGTGAAAATCATATCTGAAAGACAAGCCAGTCCTGATGAGGTGGTAGTAGAACATATTCGTAACATAGTGCAGCGTACCCAGATGTTAATATGTACAAGGGGGTAAGAACTTAGCCTACCGCCACAATATTTCAAAACAAAATTTTATTTATTCAATATAATCTCCTTTAAGACTTATACATTTAGCAGAACGTTCATAAAGTAATTCTAAGCCATATAAAAAATTTTTGTCTTGGTTTGCAAACCATTCCTCAACGGCACATATTAATTCGTCATTTGTCGAAAATCTTTTACCATTCAAATGCTTTTTGAGTGTTGGGAACAAATAATAGTCTGACGGTGATACATCCGGAGAATAGGGCGGGTGGTCAACCAATTAAAATCCAATTTCATCAATTTTTTGCAATCAACGACTTGTGAGCAAGAGCATTGTCTTGCAAAAAGAGCGCACCTTTAGCAAGTTTTCCGCGGCGTTTCTCCATAATTTTCCTACGTAATTTAGTTGGCAACTCAGTATAATATGCTCCCGTTACAGTTCTACCCCGTTCCAAATAATCTATTAGAATTATCCCATCATTGTCCCAGAAAACTGAAGCAAGAATCTTGCTAGCCGATTTTTGAACGCGGAATTTCTTGGATTGTGGAGAACCAACATGCTTCCACTGTTTGGATTGCTCTTTAGTCTCTGGGTCATAGTGATGGATCCACGTTTTGTCCATAGTAACAAGCCGATCCAAAAAGATTGGAAAATCTTCTGCAAAACGGCGGCAAATTTCCTTTGACGTTGTCAATCGAACGCGCTTCTGATCAACGTTCAAGCATCTTGGAATCTATTTGGCCGAAAGCTTTCTCATACCTAAGTCGTGATGAATGATGTGACACACACGTTCATAGGAAATGTGCAATGCTTCTGCAATATTCTTAATCCCAATACGTCGATTTTCTAAAATCATGTCATGGACAGAATCAATGTTTTCCGGAGTGGTCACAGAAATTGGTCTTCCAGGGCGGTGCTCATCTTTCACATCTGATCTTCCTCTTTTATATTCCGCAACCCAGTTTTTAATAGCGGCGTATGAAGGACACTGATCACCTAAGGTTTCTATCATATCAGCAAAACTTTCTTTGTCCGATAACCCTTTCAAAATTAAATACTTAATAACTGACCGAAACTTGATTTTTTCAAATTCTATCTTTTTTCACAGTTTGATTCACTTTTCTTCACTAGCTACTTTCCAGGCTAACTAGATATCAATACCCCCTCGTACAAGGCGCATCGCAGCCCGTCTCCAAATTGATTAAAAAAAATTGTTTAAAACTTTTCCATATTCAGCACATCCAGAATCTTTAATATGGTGATAATGTTTGGAAGCTGCAATTTCGCAAGTAGATAAACGAAAATAGTAGAATTTACAGATACATGATGTACACCGATGAAGCTCAATTCACTGGTAATGGAGTAAATACTTGTCACAAGGAACATCGTTGGTCATATGAAAATTCGCATGCCACGGTCAAAGTATCATTCTCGGCATTAACTTGTGCTGTGACATGGTTAGTAATCAATTACTTGGCCCAATTGTGCTGCATGGTTTTCAGAAAGAAGAAAAACATTTAAATTTGATGGATAATATCGTGATAGACGTAACGGAAGACGTACCACTGGATATAAGGCAGAACATGCACATGCAGTATGACGGAACCCCTGTCAATTTTAGTTTTGTTGTGAGAACTAATAGCTTTCTCCACCGTGGGATTGACTTTGGGATCCACAGATTGGCCACCAAGGTCACCAGACCTCAATCTCCTCGGCTGCTGTCTTTGGGAATGGTTTAAATCACTAGTTTACGTAGCAAACGTGAACACAAGAGAAGCACTGCTCGATCGAATTAATAATTGTGCAGTACTCCTAAAAGAATCACGGTGCATTCCAGCGATGCACAAATGAGCTGATCCATCCATACATCGACGCCGGCGATCTTATTTTTAATATCGTAATTAATTAATTTTTTCTTTAAACGACGTATAATTTGTAGTTGTTTTTTTAAATGTTATATTGAACGGTTTCTCATTTGTACATTATTTCAGTTGCACTATCAAACGGCATAAATACATTCGACGCATTGCAAGGTTTCTTCTAGCCGACATTTATTTTTAATTATTTTCATTCTATAATTTCATATTCGATATTTTTTCATTCGACATTCGAAATGTTGTGCAATTTGTATATTTCACATTTTTGTTTTCGACGCATTTCCTTCGACCTGTTTGCATACGACGTTTCAGTTTTCATAATAATGTTCGGTCAGGCCTTGGATAAATGTTTTTCTTGTGTCAATAAATAGGTAGATTGAAAAATTCTTACAAATATAGACAACACTTCCAATTACTCCAAACAACCGGCATTAAAACTTTGAACATATGTGGCCCAACTACATCATATTACAGCGAAGTCAAACATGACATTCTATAACTACCCCCTAACACTAAACGCCATGGTATTTTCTAATTACCCATTCTAACAGCAGGGGGGCTCGTCGATGTTTGCTTAACAGTTATATAAATTACGGTTGCAAGGGAATCTGGATGGATGGGTGCCAGACAGGGGGTCCCTCGTGAAAGACGTGTGACTTCGCCTATATTTTAACAAGACCACCTGGTCGGAGTTGGTAGACGAACTTGCTTCTTTTATAAGTCCTTTTTGTATATAACCATGCGAAAGTGGTATATTTTTAGCTGCTTCTATCTTGCACAATAAATGTCGAAATGCACAGTGCGAATCTATTAGAACACTTTCAATGCTTTTCGCACTAATAGTCATATGACAAGTGAAATTGGAAACGTAAATAGAAAATTGTCTTTTGTATATGTCTGATGATCGTAAAATACATTAGGAGACTAACTGTCTCAAAATAGTTTTCTATTCGCGAATGTTCATTTCAATGCTGAACTAATTTACTTTTTGATTGCTATTTTAAACAAATACGTTTTAGGCAGTAATTGAGGTGTGCAAATCATGTTTATCAGCAGTAATTGAGGTGTGCAAATCATGTTTATCAGTATAACATTTAAGTACTTTGCTACCACTTCATACCAACATCAAAAACAGCCATTTTTTTTAAACATATCTTTCTTTCTATTAGAATCCGTTTGTAGTTAACACAAAAACAAACCCATTTTTGCCATAAAGGATATTTTAAAACAAATATCCCTTAACCAAACCTCTATGCGTGCTTTTAAATAGTAAATACCAACGCATTATACAACTTTTTGTTTTAGTGTACCTTATAAAAGTATATTTTATATTACTGTATATTATATATTATTATTCTAGGTGCATAACTGCCAGAGATATTTAAAGTGTTTAGTTGTAATAGATTTGCCATGTAACGAGGTCAGTCAATATTAGTACGGTCCAGTAACGATTCAAGAAGAAATGAGTGTTAATTCTTTTTATAATATTAGAGTTTTACGAGTAATGTGACAAACTGAAATAGATAACGAGGGTAAATGATGTGTCGTCAAAAAGCGTGTTAAAATGTGATGTCAAAATATTTATTTACTCTACACTAGCTAATCCTTCGATAAATAATATTTCCAACAATACCCTTTTAGAGGTCTTAGATTAACCATTTGTTAGAAACTGTCTAAAACAATCACTGATTGCCGTAATATTAATCCGAAAAAGTTTTTCCAACAGAATCTTCTTATGTAAATTTTACCATATGTAGATTTCAAGGCTAAGTTCCTATCTTAACGAAAGAACAACTATGAATGTTTTACTAATTGTGTAGAAATTAAATAAAATTCAACTTTATTCTGCATTCAGATTGTACCAGAAGAGAAAAAAAAGCTTAAAGGTTCTAACCCTCCGAAGAAACTTCAAGTCTTAATTAAGTTTAATAGATTATACGTTATACATTTAAGATAATCAGAGCGTAAAATCGCTTTTAGTTACAATTTTGGAAGGGAAACTTCAATGGAATTTATCCTACATGCAATTTTATTAATTTTGTCATTGACTTTACTTATTATTCGATAGCACAGAATGTGAATGTACACTGAAATTTAAAAATGTTCTGCATGCAGTTATTTCATATTGTCTCGAAAAATGTGTATAGCAGAATTGTAACACCTTATGTTCGTTTCATTAATAATTAGCTGAACCCATGGGCTACCCACGACGCTTTATTGGTAGCTCTCTAAAAAATACCTTGTTGGTGATGATCCTTACTTAACCAAATATATAGCCGAAAAGAAACATGCCTTTTTGTAATGGAACCGCCTGTATATTTTTGTATTTTTCAGTTCTCTTTTTAATGGAACACCTTGCAGATTGTTGTAGTGTTTCATGTCGCTGTTGTTTGCCTCTTGTAATTTTATTTGAGTGCTTTTCACTAACTGATATTTCCATTCTTTTATCCACACCTCCTGTATGTTTTGTACTAGGGATCCTTTTCTTAATACCAAAATTTGCACTTTCAACATAATAGAAACTACATTTTCAGTAATAAAAGATCCACAAAGGCGCCTTTAAAGTAGTGCCCTAAATAGATTGTCAAAGACAACTTTATACAAATGTTTGCGCTCTGAGGGATGGCAATTACTACATTTTGAAAGGTGAACTAGTCCTTGAGGGCGACTTTAATATATTTGTGATGCGCAAAGCAACATTACAAGAAATTAACTATTTTTAGTAAGAAAATATACATATTGATAGTTTTAACATAATTTACCGAATTGCGTGTGTAACCTAATGTTATAACCAGCAGAATAGTTACAACTATACAATTGGTGGGCAGCTTCGGGATTAAGGAATAAGTACACGTTTGGCATGAGAACTTTTAAATAAAATCGAAAGTAGAAAATCCACCTATCGCAAGCTCTGTTTTACCAACAAAAGTTAAGTAGTCCACCTATTTCACGCTCTATTTCACCCAACAGTCAACTAGCCTGCATATTTCAAGCTATGTTTCACCCAACAGTCAACTAGTCCACTTATTTCAGGCTCTGTTCACCCAACAGTCAACTAGCCCACCTATTTAAGGCTCTGTTACACTCAACAGTCAAGTACCCCACCCATTTAAGGCTCCGTTTTGCCAAACAGTCAAGTAGCCCACCTATTTCAGGCCTTGTGTCACGCAACAGTCACCTAACCCACCTACTTCAGGCACTGTTTCGCCCCACAGTCAACTAGCCTACGTATTTCAGGCTCGGTTTCGCCCAACAGTCAACTAGTCCACCTATTTCAGGCTCTGTTCACCCAACAGTCAACTAGCCCACCTATTTAAGGCTCTGTTACACTCACAGTCAAGTACCCCACCCATTTAAGGCTCCGTTTTGCCAAACAGTCAAGTAGCCCACCTATTTCGGTCAGTCAACTAGCCTACGTATTTCAGGCTCGGTTTCGCCCAACAGTCAACTAGTCCACCTATTTCAGGCTCTGTTCACCCAACAGTCAACTAGCCCATCTATTTAAGGCTCTGTTACACCCAATAGTCGAGTACCCCACCCATTTAACGCTCCCTTTTGTCAAATAGTCAAGTAGCCCACCTATTTTAGACCCTGTGTCACGCAACAGTCAACTAACCCACCTATTTCAGGCACTGTTTCGCCCCACAGTCAACTAGGCTACGTATTTCAGGCTCGGTTTCACCCAACAGTCAACTAGCCCATCTATTTCCGGTTCTGTTTCATACAACAATCACCTAGCCCACCTATTTAAGGCTCTGTTGTACCAACAACGGTCAGTGGAAGAGTTCCTGTCGTCAACTATCAGCATCGAACGTTTCGAAATTTGTTCGGTATGTCTCATGTGCTAATATATAAATAAATATTATTAACTATTTCGTAATTTCGATTTGACTCGAATTTCCATTATTTAAATGTAAAAATTCTAAAATGTATTACCCGATTTGGTCTTGTTTCATTTTCATCTCTATCTTCTTGTATAATATGGCCTGTTGTTTAAGTGAAGACGATATCAGTTTGTTATTTCTTGCCCTATTTATATTAAGCACTAATCATGGTCGTACTAATTAGTTAACAAAATCAATATTGTTTATAATTTCAACAAGTTTATTATCTACTGCTGTATGCGTATTTTAACGTGATAATAAATGAAAATATTTCGAAAATCCCTGCTCTGTAAAAGAGCTGGTGCTTCTAGAGTAATTTTCTGGAACTGATGATTCGTTTTGATAACACAAGCAGACTAACTACAGATTTAGAAAGTTTTGGAATGCTTTATTTAACAGCATCGAAATTAAATTAAACGGTTTCGACAATATTTCTTTCCATGCTTACTTCTTTTTTGTAGCTAACAAAATCAAATTTATTTTCTGAACTGCATGTTTGGATTGCCGCTCTACAAAACTTTATTGCACCAACGGTGCACTTTACTCCTGAAACACAACACGGATCGGTGCAGTTTGCATCTCGCTTCGGGAACAAACTTCATGTTGTACACAGTTGGTTACGAATAGCAAAACACGTTTTGCATAGCAAACAGACTTAGGCAGAAATAATCCGAGCATTCTGCACTTAGTAGAAATTAGCGTAATATGTTAATAAGTATTAGCTGATGGTTTAATCAAATTCCGGCTGTTAAACTGTTTACTAACTGGGCAATTATAATCATTGTTTGCTGCAGTAGAGTTTACGTTAATGCTACTACCGCTGCATGTTCTCATTTAATTACAATCGAAATAATTAGAGGTTATTACGTAGAGGGTGCCACGAACACTCCCTTAATTTGGAAACACAATTAATACCAGCCCCGTAATACCAGTTGTACAATTAAATATCGTTTAACATTTAATTGCAGCTAATACTACACTCCACTTACAAATAAATAACCCACGGTTATTAACTGTCCTTGCCTTCCAATTCATTCTGAATAATCCCGACCGCACAACTTTTAAAACCTTTGGCGTCTGTGTTACAAAGCCAGCTTATTTTCCTGTCCAGCACATTTCAAATAAAATTATCCGCCAATTTAGATACTTTTAATGTAGTAAGTAATCCACGTAACAAAGGATTAGAAACAAAAAAAGATTAACGTTAATTATTGCAACCATCGACGCTATATCGAAACACAATTATTCAATTATTATGATTAGTTAATTAGTTTCCTAAGTCCATAATTGCAGCGAATTGTTCAATAATAAGATTAACGGATGGTTAAGCTAAGAAGATTTTGGAAGCTTCTGTGTATGTATTAATCACTTCAAATTCATCAGAAGAAGTAGTAGAAATAGTATTATAGTAATCAGACTAAACAATATCCCGAATTAATGCCTGCAAAATAGTTTTCGTAAATTAAGAAAATAAAAGTCCCCATCATCGTTGTCTGTAGCACCTCATGTAATTTTATTAAACGATTCTTTACTTCTTTTAACGTGTTGTTTCCTCTCCCTGAGATACGACTGAAACAACTTGTGACATTTAGGAAACTTTTCTAATAATGCTTTATTCTAGACAAAGTCAAAAGTTTTCTTTATATGCAGGAGTACCTGACGAGTTCATTCCCATTATCTGAAGCTTAGATCTCGATTAATTTTATAAAAATTTTGGAAAAAGTTGCATTTGTACCTAGGCTACAGTTCTAAATACAAATTATCTCTGTCTTAAAAGATTATTATGACCGATCAATGTACGAAATGTATTCAACGCATCTTCTGAGATATGTTTGAGCAATCATGGGTATCACAAATAATTTTCCCTTTTTCCCTTAACTTAATAAACAACATATATCTTAAAAGTGGTTGGAACATCCCTATCTGAATTAATATTTTACACTACAGATCCATCTTTACTAATTAACTATAATTGTTTACATTTTCAAGTAGCCATTTTATTTTTTTCTATCCACACTTAAATAATAATATTTCGAAATGCCTTCTCCTAGCAATCGGATAAAATACATACGGTGGGCCCTCGGTTATCGAACTTAATCCGTTCCAGAAGGGTGTTCGACATCCAAATTGTTTGAATCCGTAACTATTTTCCCATAATTAATAATGTAATTTGGATTAATCCGTTCCAAGGCCTAAATTTAAATAACAATTTAAAACTTTACCTGTACTATTTAGAGCTAATGGCATACTGTCGGTCGAGAGAAAGGATGGAAAGATGTTATTGCGTAGAAAGGGGAGTATGTTGTCTCTTCTACCTCACTAAGAACCTGTTCAACAAGGTTTGTTTTTGATTGCGATTTAACACTATCGGAAATGAGCTATGGCATAATCGTTGAACATGTTTTTGGCCCTGTTTGCTACTTCTCTGTTAGGGTGAGATTTCTCCACAGATATTTATTGTCTCCATGTTCCAAACATTTTTTTAATTGATGAGCTAGGAATGACCTTCCTTCCCTCCACGTAAGGTCGGGAACTGAGCATAACGTTCGGCAACCAAGTAGATACGAAAAACGTGTTTGATAACCGACTTTATGTTCAACAACCAAGACATGCAAAAAGTTGGTCGAAAACCGAATTGTTCAAAAACGAGGCGTTCGAGAACCGAGGGTTCACTGTATATACATTGTCAGTAACTGTGTAAGGTCCTACGCTTCCAAAACCTTCAGAATACTTCTAGAGTTTGTTTTAAACAATAATGTATGCAACATATCTTTTATCTATATATACACAATGGCTTAATTTTAGAATATGATTATCATTTACCGCAAACTGCGGTATTTAAACTTGATATCTAATAACTAGACGTGTGGAATTAGTACAATAATTAATTAAAAATTTTTTATTGATTTACCATAGCAAGATTACGTTAGCAATTAACCAAAATCCTAATTGTTGTTTCTAAATCTTCTTCTACATATGTATACGCCAATGGCCTTTTAATTACTTACAATGAAGTAGGTTCTGTGAGCCCTCTCTGGACGTATGCCGGGCAGGAGGCTAACCTAACCCGTCGAACATAGAAGAGAAGTTGCACTACATAGTTTACAATTGTCAAAGATGTTCGTATGACAACCGTTTCTAAATGGTTCCATTAATAGCATGAACATTCGAGTTGACGTAATATTATTAATCATGACCAGAAAACCACAACTAAACTTTGTTTAACACAGTTTTTGTTTCGCTACGCATTTCCCTCCACCCTTTGGGTTTAATTTCGTAATGGAATATATTTACACATCTATTTTCCGAATTTGTCGATGTAGCTTCTTATCGCTCATCCATAGCAAAATTTCAGTTCGCATACGCCCTTAATCTGGTTTAGTTTATCTTATTGATTTCCCTAGAATAAGTGGTCGCAATAGCACTTTTCCATCCAGCATAAGTTTTATTTATTATCGCGAGCCATAGCGGATAGACATCTCGTACACAATGAAGAAAAGATTATGAGCGAAACACTGAATTCGCGGGAACTACATTTTCGCCGATTCGGAAAATGTCTGGTGTGATTAATTTTTTCCACCTTTCCGGCTTCTTCGACCAAAGCCGATGAGTATGAAGAGCTCCGCCCTGTGTTGACAGATCCCTCAGAGTTCGTCCTTAATTTGCATTCGAATCGACACTAATTAAATTATATTGGTATCAAGGCAGTTCGGAAAATCAGTTTCCAATGAAGTGTACAAAGAGAGAGCCGTAAAGAAAATGGGAATGAATGGGCCGAGACCGAAAACTTTCCCCTTCGTTAAACACCGGCGTTCATTGGAAATAAATAAATTTCCTCGGTATCGCGCCGAAAATTATGGTATTTATCTTTATGGACGCGATTACATCCCCTGTACGGTGTGAATTGAAATTTCTGTGTGTTTTACATTCCAGATCGCTTCAAATTTAATCTTAATTGATTCATTGGGCGTAATAAATCAGCCTTTTGAAGTCGCCGCACTGCCGCGAGTCAAACATAATTGCAGACGTGGGTCGGAAAGATTCTACGCCGGGGCCCATTCTTCTTCTTGGGGCAAATCTGCCGTATGTAAATATGGTTTGTACTTAGTTTGCATATGCAGATGCTGCTCAAATATGCATGTGTGCTTCGGAATTAAGAAATTTATTGTATAACGGTGGATTAGTTTGTACGGCAGTGTAATGAGAACAGAGGAGAGACATAAAAAGCTTTAACACCAACACTTACAGCGAGGAAAATACAAATTACATGTTATCTGTCGCTTTCACCTTATTTGATTGCATTTACATTTTTTCATACCCACACTAAAAGTAATGTTTTTTGTAACATTGCGTTTGATATAAACGAGAAACGTAAATAAGTACAGTAATTGGGAAAAGTAACAACTGTGGTTAAAGGCCAAGGACTAAAAAAAATGTAATCTTAGATTGATAACGCAAGCTTTAAGTGAACTGATGTATTTTATAGCTCCAATTCATATCTGGTTTGCTGCAAAAAGTACATCAGCACAATTTAATTGGTTCGGTATGAATTCAGACCAATGTTGATCAATATGGTTTTGTTTAAACTGGCGAATGCCTTGTTAAACACGGCTAGTAGCTTTATAAATTAAAAAATACGAAATTAGTTTAGATTTTAGAAGCGACTACATTATTAAATGGAACTACACGACAACAGTCATTTTCCAAATATTTAAAACTGTTTATTAAAAAGTTTCCTCCGCCGTTTCTTGGAAACTTTTGAAGAATGGATTGAGATATGTTTAGGCACTGCGGTAGGTAATTGTTCTCGAACTATCGGATTTAAAATATCATGAGGATAGTTATAGCGTTCTGGTAATTTTTAGCAATTGCATAAGATTCAGTCGAACCTTGCCAACTCGAATCTCTATAATTCAAATCTTCAATCTTCTAGTCAATTACCATGTCAATTGAAATTAAATATCGTAGTACAGCATTCACGTAGACATTGAACGGCGGCGCGTATTTTCCATTTTTGCAATGTAATAAAAGATTAAATATGTATGTAATTTTTGAGTAATTTTTGATAACTCGATTATTCGAGAACTCAACAACTTATTTTTGTTTTCTCCTCAACTTTTCCGTATCGAGATTCAACTGCATTGGAACCAATTGCTACATATTGTGAATTCAACACCGTGGTCATTGTCTGAAATTTCCAAGAAAATTTCCAGCATTCAACACTGTTAAAATTGAATCAGATGAGTTTAGAATGTTTTGATTATTTGAATTGTTTAAATATTTTGCATTCTTTTTCGAAATGTATCTAAACTATGTCTACGGTATAATGTTGTTGCGTATTCACAAATCTACCTTTTGAATATATTATGGTAGTAGTATGGGTATTCTGAAATACTTTTGAAAAATGCCAAAAGTTTCATGGGAGTATCTAAGAAATGCATAATAATATAATGCTATAAAAAATAATAATCAAGTACACAATATTTTCTAAAATTCTTGTTATCAGAGAATGAGAATTCTTTTTAATTATGAGAATTACTTGCTTTAAAAGTGGTGGGAATTTTCTAGAAAAGTTTTAAGGAATTGCAAACAATAGAACCCGCTTTGTTTAATAATTGTGGAAATCGTTTAGAGATTGTAGGAATCGTACGGTAATAATTACCTTAGCTAATTATTATGGTACGTTGTTATGATTTCCAGTCCTACTGTATGGTGTGGAGGCATGGACAGTATGGACACTCACGGAAACATTGCTTAAACGACTAGAAGCTCTCGAGATGTGGGTGTACAGGAGAGTGCTGAAGATTAGATGGATAGACAGGGTTAGCAATAGCGATGTTCCGGTCAGAAATAATAAAGATCTAAAAATTGTCAAAACTATAACGAGGCGCAAGCTAGAATATTTTGGGCACATAATGAGACACCCCGGAAAATATGCAATCCTACACTTAATGACACGGGCAGGAAAAGAACACCCTGGGTAAAGAACCTACGGCAATGGTTTGGAAAAACCACAACCCAGTTGTTCCGAGCAGCTGTTAATATAAGACCACGATAGCGACTATCGCAGCCAGCATGATAACCAATGATCGATAACGGTCACAGTACTTCACGAAGAAGAAGAAGCTAATTACTCCTATTATCTAGCAATATCGAGCCTTTAACACACTTGTAAAATTCTTTCTGACTGTTTTCAGAATTGATTCCAGAATATGTAAATTCGATGGTACTTTGGCATTTGACATATTTTAAATAAATTCTTATTGTTTTATAAACAAATATCAAAATCGTACAGACTACAGAATAAGATCTTTTAATATAATAACTACGAGGGGTATTTTTTAAATAAGGCCCGTTTGTGAATGAGAGTGAGAATGACGCGCGATCTGCTCCCAGCTTGCTTTGCGCGCGTTTAGACGCCATTTGCAGCCGTATCGTCTGTCTGTGTGCTGAGCTGTAGAAGTTTATAATGTTTAAGAAAATTGAGTCGTCCGCCGACTGAGATACGATTTGTAATTCGATTCTTGCGTGCAAGAGTGTTGGACCACATCGTTACAGGAGATGAGACTTGGGTGTCTCACATGACTCCTGAGTCCAAGCAACAGTCAATGGAATGGCGACACACATCGTCACCAACCAGAGTGAAAGCCAAACAGACAATTTCAGCACCAAAGATAATGGCAACTATCTCTTGGGACAGGAAGGGGATTTTGTTAGTGGATTTTATGCCGAGAGGTACAACAATCGATTCTGATACGTATTGTGTGACCTTGAGAAAACTGCGGCGTGCCATACAAAACAAGCAGCGTGGCCTACTGTCTTCCGGTGTGATGTTGCTCCATGACAATCAGGTCTTTTGGATGGGAACAACTGGATCATCCACCTTACAGTCCAGACCTTGCATCCAGTGATTTTCACTTTCGGTACTTAAAGGAGTTCCTTGGTAGTAAATGATATTAAGATATTAAGTTAGACAACATTTTTTCCCTAAGCCTCTTTAATTATTTGTATCACAGTCTGAATCATTGCTTCTGTTATTGATTTACAGTTGGGTGGTGAAACCATAACTCTAAATTTTGAATTAAAATTAATCCATCCCACAATAGATGCGAGGGAGCGATATTTATTAAAAAAAAATTTTTGTGGAGAATTTACTCATATAAAATTTCTTGACATCCTGTATAAAAGATTTTTTAAACAATTCTCAAATGTATCCCGATTATAGAATTAAATGGAATTTTAGCAATGTCCGAATCAACGCGTGTCCGGATTAGCGAGGTTATACTGTATTTCAAACTAATTCTTATATGGTTGGAGTGGACAAAATAAATTCAACTTTTCGTTTTCTATAATTTCTAGCGTCAGATCTGTGGTAGCATAGATTTTCTATACATTTTCAAGAAGCCAAACGGTTATAGCTCATCTCAGAAAGATATTGCAAAGCAATTTCATTGTTTATTTTGCCAAGTAAACCAGATTTTTGCACTGAAACTTGAACTTTGACTTTAAGAAGTATGGCCCGATATCGTTTCCACTGCATTATCAAAACTGTTTAAAATTGAGTGCCAAGCGTCTAATGAACAAAAACGTTGTTTACTTCGCGTATTAACAACAAATAAAATTGAGAGAACATTCGGAATGTACATTAAGAACTTTAAACGTTTATTAATTTTCAAGCGATCGGAGTTATATCGTCTAGCCGTTGTGAAAGCTTCTTCAGTGACTGCAATCTAAGCTCCATTCTTTCAACTCTCATAAAAGAAATATTGAAGTACACTAATCAAATTTCACGTACTGTTGTATCACAAGATGCTGCAAACTCTATAATTGTTGCAAATAAGCAACTCTGAAGAATTTCAATAAAGAAATCAAGTTTGAAAGTTGAACATGATAACGTAGTTACAGTTTTAAGGAGTTCTCAAGATGCCGACTTTCGTAGGTCAGTCGGGAAACCAGATTTATATACATTTTTGAACATTTTTAAAAAGTTGTATTACTGATTCGTTGCAGGTACATTTATTCCAAGTTCTAGGTAACTAAGATTATGCAAGTTAGTCAATTAATGGATTAGCAACTGAATGTTGGCAATGAATACTAGCAAATTTCTGGAATATGCGGTACCATTCTAAAGGTCGCAGCAACTAACTTGAGAATGGAATGGAATTTGAGATTGTAAGATTTACATTAAAATCCTTAATTGGTACTTATAATAATAGCTCTATTTCTATTGGAAATATAAGGGAATCTGTCGACTGTAAAGACGAATAAAAGTAATCGATTCAGTAAATTTTTGTATACAAAAGACAAAAGACTTATTTGAACATTAAAATAATTTGTTAATTGGTTCTTGGCTTGTTTCTTTGAAATCCATATTTAAATTTTAATAATAATCTCAATTTCGCAATGATTTATTTCGAGTTTATATGCATTTTGACATGCAAAATGTCATTTTCAAAAGCAATTATAATTATACGCATTTGTAGTCAGGCAAACAGCACACTGGCAAACTTGACTGGTCTTCTATTACAAAACTGACACAAAAACGCCTGTCTAAGAGTAGGCTTTGAAAAAAATGTGAAAAGATTCGATGGCTGTTGGTTAAAAACGATTACTTAATCAATTAATAGATTTGTTATTGGTACATCAATTGTTTGTTAAATCGATCTTTTGATTAATAGATTAGTCAATTAGTGGTACTATTATAATTTGTTGATTATTTAATTAGTGGGCGTTCGATTACTATTTAAGAGAACATGATTGTTGTTAGTACGAGATATGTTCAATTGAAACCTTTGCTTTATAAAAAATTTGTTCAACAATTTAATTACAAACAATTATCGTCACAGTTAAGGCACCTATCCCATTGTTTTACTAACCGACCTGCTTATAGAATTCTTGTGGCTGCTGATTGAAGAAGTCTTCCACAGCTATCTGTACTTCTGCGTCAGACTCAAAATGCCGACTTTTAAACGCCTTTTTCGGCGGTCCAAAATATGGAAATCGCAAGGCGATAAACCAGAGATAAACCTATTCGCAAGCATTTTTGTTTATTAGACAAGACACGAGGAATCCATTGCGAACAAACTTTGCTATAACCCAGATTACGAACAATCTATGGACAGATCCTACACTCGCACCAACAATTTCTAAAATTTCACTAATTGAAAGTCAACGATTTTCTCTAATACGGCCTTCCACACATGCCATATTGTTTTCTGTTAATACAGTACACCGTGCACCTGGTCGCGGCCCATCCATAGTCCCCTCTTTTCCATTCTTAAATTTTCGGCACCTTTTCTTCACACTTGGGTACGTAATACATGCGTTTCCATACACTGTTTGCATTCGCGTATGAATCTGCAATGGCTGCACATGCACACCCTCAGCGCATAAAATTGTAGGATCGCACGCTGATTAAACTTGGACAGATTTTCAACAACAAACGCCATTTCAAAATCGAAGTTTTAAAAGTCAGCATCAAATTCAAACGCCAGAAGCTTATTAATGTGTTGCTTACAAAAACTACTAACATTAACAAACGTCATTTGAATTATTGCATTTGTTTTCAAGGCTAAGTTGATCAAAGATGGGTTTAAGTTGAACAAACCTCGTATTTACACAAAGAGTCTGTATTGCCAAGTGGAAAATAATCAGCCAACGAGACAGGACACGAAAATAGTAAGACTATCAAATAAAGATTTAAGATGTTTTCTAAATATAGTTTAATTTTTTTAATTGCAGTATCCTCTTATCCAAAACCATATCAAGCAATTTTGGATTAGGGTTACAAAATTAATTATTGATCCGATTTCTTAGAAAATGGCGATCAATTGATTTTTACAGCTGTTCACTATTTGATCAACGGATTATCACAGTTGTCAAAAGCTTTATTAATTGACTATCCATTACCCATTTTTATCATCAATTCATTTTAATAACTGATGTTTCAACTAATCGATTGTAGTATTGGTTTGGCCAATTATTTAAATGGAAATTTAGTTTTCGCTTAATTTTCACACATCTTCTGATAAATATTCAGGCTAGTTTATAGAGCTATTTGAATTTCCCAAACAAATTTCATAATTTCTGGACCCAACATTACCAAATGGAGAAACAAATTTTATCCCTTGAAATCGCAAAATCATTACCTTTCCATAAAATTAATGAATTGAAGTGAGCAAGCGTTCAGTTATTTTAACCAGCCATACTTAAATCAATCAATTAGTTGGTTCCTTGCTTATCTATTAAGTAGCAGTTTATCAATCGCTTTATTAATCAATTATTCAGTGAAACAATAAATCATCCGATTACGCTATAAATGATTGTTTTATCTTCTAGGCGATTAATAGATTTTTTAAATTAATCCATTAATTGGCCAACCGTTTGTTCGAGTACAACATTAATCGATAATTTATTTGATTAATGAAATTAATTGACTGATCAATATGTTCTACTGTTCATAATCGGTTATCATTTTGATAATTATTTTTTAGCAGAATATTTGCAGCAAAACAAATAATGAATTCGACGAAGCTATGTTGTTGCACGTTTGGCAGCAGCGAATTTTTCATCAACTGATTAATGACTATATTAATTTAATATAAAGTTCAAAAGTTACTTCACAGAGACTGTAATGGGATGTGGCAACCACCTTCCCAGCTCATTATTTTGAAGTGTTAGTTGTCACGGAATAAAATTGAAGCAACTTTAAGAAATTAATAGTTGCAATTAAATTACTCCCTATATAATTCAATTAGTTCACCCCTCTGAAGGATTCCGGTGTTGTATTTCCAACTTTAAAAGAGATACAATTTGATAATTGAGTCCTGTTCGGCCAGAAGGTGAAAAATCGAAATCCAATGAAGGGATGGACATTTAATCTTCGAAATAGAGCTTGAAACGCGATCTTCCCTGTGGGGACCGTACTCCATTGTAGACTCGACACAGGATGACCCCGGCAAGGCATCTTGAACAATGGCTTGTAAGAACGTCGTTGGTGATTGATTAGCATCACTGATCGATGTTGATGAAGCTGCGCGAGCAAATACCAAGCCATGGCGACCCAATAACAAATATTTATAAGCTGAATCGTTCTTTCACTATAGAAGTGTATTTACGCCTAATCGTGTTTATGAGAGACTTACAAGAACGGGCTTTTAGCCCAACCTCTTCGTCAATATTTACCACGACAAAGAGGCATCTCCTGACACTAATTGAATTATTTATACCGTTGTAGCCACAAGTAAGCGCTAGATTTAAGGTTTTTATTGTATTTCCTCGATGAATTGGTATTTATTACACATTAGGTGTCTTTAACCTATAACCTCTTGGTTATGTATTCTCCGTATTCTCACGATGAAGTAGTATCGATAAAATGATGAACATAATACGATAGTTGTAACACTTTTCTGGTTTCTATTTATGGCTCGACTAAATTGTAGGTTGCTGCGTTAGAGCTGTGATTACAGGCGATTTGTATGTATTAAATATTAAAATTAAATACCTGTTCGGAGGAATTAACACTGAGTTTTGTATCGAGCCGCCTGAAATTTATGGGTGTCTACAGATGAATGGATAACACAAGCATTTAAACACGGCAATTAAAATTCATTCAATATTAAGCACTTGCGCCGGTTTTTGCAGTTTGAATTGATCAATTACCTGAACAGGTTAATCAACAAATAACGAAAATTCAAACCCTCTAAACATTCGAACCTGTAAAAAACGAAATTTGTTTGGTCTAGAAAGTGTAAAATCAATCTTCCTCGCATTAAAAGGTAAAGATCTACGTGATCTATCACATCATTCAAGCATTAATCAAACGCACATACACAACATGGTACTGCATTAACAGTATACAGAAGATTAATGTTTTAGTGCAAAAAGTGACGTCTTGACATTTGGAAGCTAACTAAATGTAAAATTGAAATCTTATCGTTAACGATATAAATGATCACTTGTGACGCTATCACCACATGCGTCACATGCTCTGGTATATTTAAATTAGCAAATATTTATGGAACACATAGCAAATGTATTGACGTTTTTGGAGCTAATTATTCATCATTACAAATATAATCCCTACAACAAAAATACGTTATAATTTTGCAACATATCCTGACGCTTTTTTCAACCGCTCCATAGACATCGCAAAGTCAATTACCATCTCGTTCCCCAGGGAAATAACAGAACCGCAGTGGAATTGAATCATTACTGTATGTTTGCTCTGTTACAGCAATTCCTTGGACAAATACTTTAAAGCGTTTCAGCGCAACAAGCCAAACAGAAATAAGTATAAAGTGTATGTGCTGCTTGCATCAGAGAGATCAAAGGAAAAGTTCTAGATCATTCCAATATGTTGTGATATCTATGCGCTTTAAGCTGCCTGATGTATCTGAAATAACAATATGATGTAGATGTAGAATAGAATTCAACAGTATGTTCATTTACAAATAATGATCCATTAGGATATCTGTTGTAAATATAGTCACGACGATATACAATGTATTAAACTAACTGTTGGAATATACAGCCGATGAATAAATACAAAATACCTAACAT
This sequence comes from Limonius californicus, assembly GCA_014611495.1. Classification (NCBI taxonomy): domain Eukaryota; kingdom Metazoa; phylum Arthropoda; class Insecta; order Coleoptera; family Elateridae; genus Limonius; species Limonius californicus. Next base: position 20,177 of record JABXWE010009405.1, on the reverse strand, counting down.
TAGACGTTTCCTAAGCTGTTTAATCAGCTTAGAAAGAAATGTAATTTGATGAACATGTGAAAGGAAATTACGACTTAATAAAATTCTCATATCAACGTCAAGAACGACATCTGTGCGTGAGGTCTGAGTTGTTGAAGGGATTTAAGATTCATTAAAAATTTATTAAACATACCAGAAGAGCGCATTACTTTTTTGTATAGAATCTAAGATGTCAGGCGTGCCGACAAAATTTTAATAAGGCGGATGACGAATTATCGATTAAGTGTTTTTCCGTACAATTAATTTTTAATCAACAGTGTATGCCTATTTTGGCACACTACATAATTTCGAGTCGTTTTTCTCGTTTTATTGACTCGTTAAGCAGTTGCTGGTATGAGATCGAAGCCTTGTTATTTGAAACTATATTAAATTTTCAGAACGGTTCCGTTTCTTGGAGAATTTGCGAAATTGTTCTGAACTAGTGAATTATGAACTGTGTGTTCTCAATCTATCTTTACAATAAGATCAAAACAGTAAGAACCTTACAAAATAAATTATCTCCGTCAGGTTTCAACGCAATCCGAAATTTGCAACCTATAGGATAGTCTAACTCAGTGGTCGCCAACCTGTCGATCGCGAGCTACCGGTAGCTCGCGGAGGCAATTCTGGTAGCTCTCACAACGATTTTAATTTAAAAAATACAAACTGCAAAAATCAGAGAAGCTTCCGAAAATTCCACAAAAAAATCTAATTGTCATAATATTAAACATAAACAGCGGCAACGTTGCGGTGAGCGATCTGCCGCTGACGCCATCAAGCTAGAATCGGCTAGAACCGACCAGCCGGACCAGCGCGTTAGTGTTCGAGAACGATCTGGATTGCTTTGAACGGGATAAATACGCACGGCGCGGCGACATTGCGCTTAGTTTAAAACTGAACGCGTAACCAACGTCCAGCGGTTGGGTTAGTAGAGAACAACAAAAATAATATTATGGCAAGCAGTTGTAAGAAGGTAAAGACATACCACTTTCATTCGGAATGGGAAGAACAATACTTTTTTACAGAAGTTAAAGATAAAAATGTGTGTTTGTTATGTAATACTTCGGTCTCCGTTGCTAAAAAGGAAATATTGAGAGACATCATAAAACTGTACATTCTAATTTTGAAAAATCATTCCCACTACATTCTGCCGCCAGAAAGGAGAAACTGAAACAGTTAAAAAAACAGTTAATTGGACAACAATCAATATTTTTAAGAACAGTCGACAAAAATAAGGCTGCAACTGAAGCATCGTACCGTGTGTCCCAGATAATTGCACAAAAAAAGAAACCTTATGAAGACGGGGAAATGATAAAACAGGCGTTTTTAGAAGCTGCTGATTCGTTATTTGCCAACTTTAGAAATAAAGACGAGATAGTTTCAGCTATAAAATCTATGCAACTTTCTGCTAATACAGTGATGAGACGTGTAGAAGTAATGAGCAATGATATTTTTTTACAGTTAAGAACTGACTTAGATAACTGTGTTTATTTTTCACTTCAACTGGATGAATCAACAGATGTCGTTGACACTGCCCAGATGGCCGTGTTCGTCAGGATGGTTTTTAGTGATTTTACGATTAAAGAAGATCTTTTGAAGTTCATTCCACTGAAAGGACACACTACTGGACAGGAGTTGTTTTCTCATTTAAAAAATATTATTTCTTCCGAGAAAATTCCAATATCGAAAATGGTAGGCTTGACAACCGATGGCGCTCCAGCTATGGTGGGTTGTGATAAGGGTCTGGTGGCGTTATGTCGTAAAGATGAAACTTTTCCGCAATTTCTCTGTTACCACTGCATTATCCATCAGCAAGCATTATGTGGAAATTTCCTGAAACTAAACAACGTTATGAAACTGGTGGTAAAAATTGTGAACAAGATTAGAGCTCAAGCGTTACAAAGAAGATTATTCAGAACCTTGGCCGATGAAGTTGACTGTCAATACGGGGACCTACTCCTTCACTCTGAAGTCCGATGGTTAAGTAGAGGACGGGTGCTGAAACGTTTTAATGATGTCCTATCTGGCATAGTTCAATTTTTCAAACAACGCGATGAACCGACTCCGGAACTAGAAAATTCAATCTGGCTTAGAGATTTTGGTTTTCTCGTGGACATTACAGAGAAATTAAACGAACTTAATTTGCAGCTTCAGGGGAGAGACAAAGAACTAGCGGAAATGATTTCTGATATAAAAGCATTTATCAAAAAGCTGGAGTTTTGGGAACAAAACCTAATTAACAGCGATGCCAAGCATTTTCCTATTCTTTCAGAAAAAATATCTCAAAATCCATTAGAACCCTATGACAACAAATATCATGTAGAAATAATTTCTACCCTGAAGAATAACTTCAAAAATCGTTTTAAGGATTTCAATGAAATGGCTTTAGTAGCGCAGTTTGTTGTTTCACCCTTTATGGAAATTGATATCCAACAGTTTGCAACTTGTGTTATGCAGAACTTTGGCGAAGACATCGCTGCAACAGAAATGGAAGTCATTGAGTTTCAAAATGATTTAGCCTTAAAATCGTTAGTCTCAAGTACTGAATGTATCTGGCCTATTGTAAGTAAAGACAAATATTCAGTTCTATGCCGTGTTGCCTTGAAAGTGAAAGCATTATTCAGTTCAACCTATTTGTGTGAATCTTCTTTTTCCAATATGAAGTTTATTAAGAACAAATATCGCAATCGACTTACAGATGAACATTTGGATAATTGTATTCGAATGGCTGCATCAAATTATACTGCAAACATTAAAAAAATTATCGATGAGTCTGAGTGTCAGCCTTCTCATTGAACGTGCTTTTTTATTTTTCAATGTTTATGTTCATGATAGTGCGTTACTTTTTTGTTGTTATTATTAACTATTTTTAAATCATACGTGACATGCCGTTGTGGCTGGATAAAAGTTTGTGTTTATTTTTCAAACACCTTCGTTTGATAGGTAGGAATGTAGCTATGAACAAGTACGTACTAGTAATATTAGTTATTTTGTTATTAGTTTATTATTAGTACCTATGTATTATGTATTACCAGTTAAATAGTAAAATAAATACATATAATGATAAATTAACTGTGGATTACTTCATTTACGTTGCGTTACGTGGCTTCCGTGTGGGTAGCTCGCTGTTTATTCCAAAATTAACAACATTAGTTTTGATCCATCAACAAGGTTCCGACCATTTTCAAAATGATTGTAGAGCAGAGAGAATATTAATTAGTTTAGACTAACTTAAACGGTCTGTTTATGAGATTACCTCTAGCATCGTAATTTATCGCAATATTATTCGCTTCGGTCAGTCCTGCGCTAAGGATGTTATAATGAATTTGCCTTTGGCCATTCATCGATTATTTTTTAATTAAGACTTTACAGGCAATATTAGAAGAACGGGGAAATAAAAATTCACACGAAAAACTAAATGGAAAAATATACAAAAGTAAGTAAAAGTAAAGGAAAATACGAAAAAATGAATGAAAATTACGATAAAATAGAAAGAATTGAATTGTATTTCTCCAACATTTATCTACCATAAATTTCATTTAATCATTTGAATGTCTAAAACAGTTCTATATTTTAGAAAATGCGATTATAAATACAGGTCTATCTGCATCTAGTAATATTAACCGGTTTACTTATTCTAAACAAAACATTTTGAAAAAATATGAGCAGAAGTTTTCTAGAGTATGTCCAAGAGATCGCTAAAAGCCACTTCCACGGAGAACTGAAAATAATTCCTGAAAACACAATTTACAGAAACAGCAGATGATTTTGAACCAATACACACTTGAATTAATATTTGTTGTAAACTTCAGTATGTAAAATAATAAATTAAAATTATGTTTTTTTACGTCAATGTTATATTTATTCTATTGCCATTATCGAAAATAAGTTATTGAACAACTTAAAATTATTTATTGAAAAGTAATTTCAGAATAATAAATATTGTAATGATTTTTTCAATTCCCAGTACCGGAACATCGGATTTTTAACCGCCGTTCTCTCTCGCAAGGCAATGGTAAACCAGCGAGGTATTCTGTCTGGTATATCTACTCTGGAGAAGAAGTGTTTACACTTCCCGTGGTTCGGAGCCCACATTAATCTGTGGGTCCTCTATGTCTGAGGCACTCTAAAAGCGCAACACAGGCATAGGAAAGAAGATCGCTTCGTCTCGTAAGAGATAAACCACTCGAAGAAGAAGAATGATTTCTGTCAATCTTACTTTCAACAGGTTAAACTATTGTCGGTAAGTACCTACTGAAAGTTCATTAAAAAAGTGACCACACATTACACGTTTGTATTTATTACTTGATTATTTAGGAAAATACTATTTATATTTGTTTAAGTATATAGACCTCTTACTACATGTAGGTCTCGAACTCTAACTCTTGTGCATGGTCCCGAAACCGGGGAAACCTCCAAGTGAAGTCACTTCACATAGACCAATAAGTCTACTCCCAATGTTGTCTAAAATATTTACGAAAATACTACTGAAGATAATACCCATTATCCTGGAGTTAAGAAATCTACTCCCAAACCACCAATTCGGTTTCCGGCATCAACAAGGAACATTTGAACAAGTGCACCGAGTGACCAACAAGATATATAAAGATCTGGAAGTTGGCAGATACTGCTCTGCGGTATTAATAGATTCATCACAAACATTTGACAAGGCCTGGCATGAGGGTCTGTGCTACAAGCTCAAAGAAATCTTACCACACCAAATCTATCAAGTCATCAAGCCCTACCTAGCAGATAGGCAATTCTTGGTCAAATATAAGGACGAAACCACAGACCTTCTATCAATACACTCTGGTGTCCCACAGGGCTGTGCCCTAGGTCCGCCGAGCGCCCCACCTCGAGGCTAACCACAACAGCAACTTTTGCGGACGACATAGCTACACTGGCTTCCATGTCAAACCCGAATCAGCATCCCGATATCTACAAGTGCACCTCAATAAAATACAGCGTTGGTTAGAAACATGGAGAATTCAAGTGAAAGAATCCAAATATCGCACCACATCACATTCCCGACGAAAAAAGGAAACAGTCCCCCCCGTAACACTAAATGATAAGCAACTGACTCACACGGAATCCCTCAAGTATCTCGGTCTCCATCTTGACAGGAGAATGACCTGGAGAACGCATATATTCTGTATGAGGAAGCAACTAGGAATTAAACTTAGTAAGCTCTACTGGCTAATTGGTAGAAAATCAAAGCTAACTCTAAGCAACAAACTACTAGTTTACACAGTAGCCCTAAAGCTCCTATGGACTTATGGCATAGCACTGTGGGGAACAGCAAGTAAATCTAACGTAGAAATTATGGAACGGTATCAAAATAAGGTGCTACGCATTATCGCAAACGCTCCGTGGTTTGTGCCCAACAGAATAATACTAAGTGATTTGTGTACACCTACAGTTAAGCAAGAAACACAAAGTTGTAGTGTAAAATATAAAGACAGATTAAGTGTGACAGTGGTCGATGAACCCAGAAGACTAAAAAGGTTTAAACCTTCAGACCTGTCAACCCGTTTCCAATAAAATTATTAATCACTTATCATAACCTGTACCTTCTCTTAACTTACTTATAGTAGAAATATTGTATTAATTAGGAGAGAGCTCGGTGAAGCCCTACTCCACAGGGTAATTCATTAGGCAGCTAGCTGCCGCTAATTCTCTTGTAAACATATGTAATACTTATTGTCCAATTAGGGACAGATTGTATAAATAATTGGAGTTATAAAAAAACTCTTGCATAATTACATATACTCAACATTTCTGGGAGGGGACTTATAATGACGTGCATACTCCTTTCTGCGTTTCCCGTAACTTATGTTTTGAAACATTGATACTTAAACAAATTGTCGCCTCTTATCTTCCCATTTCAAAATTTCCTATGGTGGAACCTTTCTGAAAAGCAACTAATGTTAACGATAACCTGATCGATTCCAGAAATTGAAAACCAACGCACCTATAAAAGAGACACATTCACACTCACCACCCACGAAATGACAAACGTAAACAACATAAGGAGACAATCTTTCAATATCCAATTATTCCAAATACTAGTTCAACTGTTTATGGTTAAGTGGCAACTATCCCAGCTAACCAGACAGTTTTAACTAATGAATTTTATAGCTAGGTCTGTATTACTCTTGGAATTATTCTATTTTATCATTTAAAATTATATAATAAATATTTTTATGTTGCGTTTTCTACTAAATGTATGTTAAATAAAAATAACCACGAAAACCTAGTTTTACTGGTTTTCTTCCCCACTCTCTTCAGCTTATATACAGTGTCGTTAAAAAATCTTGCTTCACCAAGCATGTAACTGTTGCATGGAGTCTAGAATAACTTTTTGGCATAAAATAATGCTGAGGTTCTACAACCTATGAAGGACTTTGGCCTGCCAGGCGGAAGGGGGGAGGCCCCCGTATCCTTGTTATCGCGTGCCAAATTCATTATACGTGGTGATTGGTGGGCATTATGCATGCGACAACCGCATTTGACATAAATTTTTAAATATACATTTAAATATCTTGTCATTACTATGTCATTAATTTACCTGCTTCCTCTGATATAACATTTATTTAAAAATATTAAAACAGATGTTGTTGCTTAAATCGCTCAGTCAGTTATCTGTAATCTAAAATATAAAGAAGGGGATTAGAGATGATTTAATGCCCTTTTTTTTTAAGAATCGTGGAGTTGCCAAAGGCTATTTCAAGATTCCCATCTCACCCAGCTTACCCCGGCTCAGCACATTTCGTGCTATTCACAGGTCTAACATGCCCCACCCTTGAAAAACCCCATGCTCCAGACACCACAAACACCCTGGGAAAGTGCAGTGCTCAGGATTCGAACCTGAGCGACTTTGGTAGAATAACTCCAAGCCAAGCGCTGTAATGCCCATTTAAAATGCATTAGTAAGAGAAATACATTTTGTAGTCTAACTACATATACACAGCACTGAATTTAGGACATTTATATGAGATTTACATATCATCAAAGTTGCACCATGTCCTACCAGAAGAAACAGAAGAAATTATCCGACGTAAAGAGGTATGCAATCATTTTCCATCATAACGAAAGAGCTTCCATCTGTGAAATCGCTAATAAAGTGCAGTGAAAGTAATCAACCGTCGATAGAGTAATAAGTATGTCAAAATTGGAAAAAAAGAAAATAAATCCCGAAGTGGTCCACCAAAAATACCCTCTGCTAGAGATGATACTGCATTCAGAAAAACCAGTCTGGCTGACAAGAGTCTTAATTTTACATAACTGACCAAATTGTGGTAAGTAGCTACTGGTGTGAGTTACTGTCCATCTACTATAGTTCCTACGATGAGCATTTTTCAGTTTCGGATTAGCGCTTTATTTGCAGAGCAGAAACTGAACGCATTTCTGTCTTTGTTAGTTGCTTGCAGATTCATACTTCCGACAAAGACGTAGGTCGTAGTGACATCCGCGAACGAATCAACACCAACACTGTACGTGTGACGTATTCTGTCGGCTGACACGTTCAGTAGAAAGAAACAGAGATACTTGAAGAATGTCGCCCTGATGCAGCCAAACGTGACTACTTACATCTGTTTCCAGCACTATTTAAAATGTTTTGGAACTTTTTCAGGTAAAATGGGAAGCTGCTCCTGGAGAAAATTTGTGTAGGATGCACCATTTAGCCTCAACGGTAGAAAATACGGTCCAATAACATTTTCGCCAATAATTCCGACCCACACGTTAAGTGAAAATTCATATTGGTACCGAACTTCTTGAATTGCATGTGGGTTATCTTCGGCCCATAGATGGTTGTTATGAAAATTTGTAATCCCTTGCCTTGAAAAGTTGGATTCGTCAGTGAATAATACGTTTTCTAAAAATTGAGCATTTTGGGCAATCATATGAAGACTCCATTGACAAAAGTGTACTCGATGGGGAAAATCTCGCGGCAAAAGTGCCTGGACTCGTTGAATATGGTAAGGATACAATTGGCGATCCTTTAAAATTTTCCAGATTAGTTTATTGCAAAACATTTAGTGTTTCAGCAATTTGCCTTGTACTTAATTCCGGACGATCTTCAATCATATTAAGAACCTCTTCTTCCAGTGCCACCGTTCTTATTACTCCTGGACGACCACAATCAGTTTTTCGTTTTTGAAAAGTCCCTCTTTCACAGAGACGTTGGTGAAGACGTGCAAAAATTGTGTGATGAGGTATCACGCGCTGAGGATACATCTCTGCATAGAGCCGTCTAGCTTCCAAAGAATTTCCATTGGCACGACCATACATAAAATGCATATCGGCCATTTCAGCGTTAGTGTAATTATTCATAGTGAAGATTTAAAAGGCACAATTGAGCTTTCAGCTACCACATAAAAATCAAAGCCACCTACTAGATACTACGATTGATGTCATAATTTGTGCAAACAAAACGTGACAGCCACCTACTAGATTTTTTCGATTCCATTTGTAGAAGATCCGTTCGTGCACAATGTTGTATTTTATTTTTTTTTTAAGAAACTATTGCTTTTACGGAAACACCTTAAGGGTTAAAAAAGTTTAGCACTAAATCATTCTTTTCAACAGATATTTTTAAATCAAGAAATTTTATTTTGTTAAAAAGTTCTGGTAAAAAATGGAATAGGGGTTGCATGTTTCACCCCTTTAAAAGATCACAACAAAATTTAAAAAAATTTATAGGTGAGGTTTTTATTGGTAGAACACGCCCACGCCCATTTCTTTAACTCTTCAACAATTTCACAAAAGCAAAAAAAAACTATTTTTTTTCTCATTTTTGGAAGCGTGTAACTTTTCAAGGACAGGCCTAAGAGCTTTTGTTTACATGAAAGCCCCCTTTAATTTTCGACAAGGAGTCACCCCTTAAAAACTTTCGCACTTATTGGAAATACCCTGTATAACAAAAACAATTATAAAATTTAAATTAAAATGATATAGAAAGAGCGCATAGCATAATTGTATACCTTGTAATACCTTGTCAATACAGATTCTGCTGATAGAGCGACAAAAGCAGTTACCGCAGATTATTAAAAAGTAATGAGTCAAAACAATATTATTAATAATTTCAACAGGTTTTATTAGCTTTGTACGTTGATATACGTATAAAGCAACCAAGAGCTAATAAAACCTGTTTAAATTATTAATAATATTCTTTTCATTTATTAATTAATATGGATTTTACGAACCAAAGCAATAAAATATTAACGAGTTATTGGAAATTATTGATTAAATTAAATTTGTTCGAAAATGCAGAACGTAAAATGGAGTATTATCTATTTTTCTTCTATAATTATATTTGTACGAGATAATCATCTCATTGCATCAATTATCATGAGGATTTATGTTGAATACTCGTTTTCGATATATTTCTAAATGTCGTATATATTATCGTTGTCTAGAAATTGATAAAATATAGACCCTGTGCAAGTGGAAGTGACAGTAAGGATTACATACTCCTGCGAAGAGATTATAAATGTTAGGTAAAATTCGGAGATTTTGTCGAAATCCTGCCCCGACAATAGATAAGGTCGTTTAGATTTAAAAAGCCTATAACAGTTTAAAAACTGTAAACACGGTAAATAAAATCTTTTGTAAAATCAGTACGGTTAATCGTATTATGTATAACACAAATGTGTTTCTCATCTCAAGTTAAAATTGCCGCTTCGAATTCCCATAGTCGAACACCTTTCCGAAGAGTGCGAATGGGAGTACATACTCGCCGAACTGACCAGATAATAAATTAACTTTAATGATCAAATTACTGTTATGTCTATCTGAAAGTTAATACTTTTGATTATAGAATCCGATACCAGTAATGCAGTGGCGATGTAATTGTCATAACCACAGTAAAGCAATCAGGCGTACCAATGCAATCCGCCAATAAATTACGATTTATACAACACGCAATCAACAGGCAGCCCCGCCTAGTTACAAATACAATTAATATGCTTATGATCTTATCGCCGCCGATTAATAATTACAACATCCACTGATAACACAACCTAAGGCAGGGTATTTATGTGTTGAGCTAATTAACCTATGTAAATTATTTAGATCGGTGTTGGTCTTTAATTATCGAACGTCAACAAGAAATAAAAAACAGGTACGTTATTGCAATGAAAACTAATTTAATGGAAGCAATGCGTCGGTGGAAACGGCGCCGAAGGGCACAGAAATGGGAGTGCATGCGGAACAGTCGAGTTAACTCCAGAACCAGACGGGCGTTTCCTTTCGCAGGATGTAGTTATCCCGTGACTGCGACAAGATAACAGAGACCGTGCAAAAATTACGGCAAGTAGAGGATTAGCATTTTCCGCGACTGCATTTGCTTGCACAGAGATGGTTGAAGCTGAAAACCGCAAATTCATTTCGAAGTTCTGGGGCTTTTTCGGGATTACGACGGGGCAATTTTGCTTTGTGCATTCACGCTGCAGAACAATGAGATAACTTGCTAAAATACTATCTCGCAACTCTAAATAATATCACCGCACCTATTTCAGCACAGCTGCAGCAAATCTGATAGTATTTTACAACTACAATTGCGTTTTGCAGGCAATAATTAACAACTCCGCTGTTAACAAAGACATTTCGAGTTAAATGCATCCAGTAGGAGTTGCAGTGACTCATTCGCTGTTTCCAACCAAAGATATACTACGTTTGTTGAATTTGGAGAATAACAACTCAAACTGATAACAAAGTAGAATTTGGATTTTAAATAACGAAATTTATAATAGAGTAAATCTCTCTTCTAACTCTAAATATGAAGGAATAATCAGCGCCAAATGTTAACGAGTACAAATAACCAAATGTACCCGGGTATACGGGGAGTACAATTTTGTTTAGGTAAAGGTATGTCGCAGCTTCTGAAGCGTACACATAACCTCAGTTATAAGCACGGGTTGCAATATATCACGAATATAAATGGGAAAGTTTCTTGCAAGAGATGTTGAAAGTGTGTGTCAGTGTCTTCAAATCAATTTATAATTTGGCGTTCAACTGCATGTCATATCTTTCCTTAAAGGTATGCGCATTATTATGAAACATTCCGTGAGAGGTTCCTGTAGTATAGAATATAAAATAATAACAAATTTGTGTTTTATGAGTTTGTTCCGTTATTTCCATAGCAACACTGATTTTTGCAATACACTTCGGCGGTCTCACGAAATAATTCTACACTCGGATTCGGAGTTTATTGGAATTGTTTTTAGCGATATCATCTGGATTTCAGTACGGAAATCTTCCAAACGCTTGGTACGAAATACGTTCATACCCCATTAGTTTATTCGAATATGTACAAGATTTTTCGATATTAAAAACAAGATATTGTGCCTACAGGTAGTACATTTTGTCTGCTCTTTAATGAGGTAACCACTTTACTTTCGTCTGCATTTCTATTAGTTTCTGGGGAAAATGTTCACTTTTGTAATGGGGACTCAATACGGCCTATGTAGGCCTAATTGAGTGTACATATGATTTACGTCCTGATTTTTCACTAGTTTGCTTTATTTTTAGTCAGTTTCGGTTCAGTAGTTAATACGAAGAGAGCTAAGTGGAGTCAGGAAACCCCTGAGAAAGATTTACAAGCAATTACCACGAAAAAAATGTCCGATTATAAAGCAGCAGAGGAATTTGGGGTTCCCCGTAGGACCTTTCGCAGATATATTAAATCTAATACCACAGAGTTCATATCATCGGCAACGAACCTGGGAAAAATGTAACTGTTGTCTCGTGTGCGAATGCAATAGGTTCAACGATTTCTCTAATTATATTGTTCAAGGGCAAACTAATAAAAGCGGAATTTGCAGATGGTTTACCACCTGGTTCAGTTTGTCGTATGACGGAGAAAGGCTGTACGACATCCATGTTTTGTCGATTGGTTGCAACATTTTGGAAGTCACAAACCTGCACAACGCGCTGCATACTTATTTTTGATGGCACCAAAAACCACTTATACTATGATTATGCTGATCGGTATGATATTGGGTTATACCTTATACTGCCTTCCATCTAATACAACACAAAGCAATATTTCGGTCTTTTGAATGTCATTGGGACCAACAACTTATGCTGTACTGGCACAATCATGGTGAAAGAACATTAACCAAATAACGTTTTGGAAAAGTCTTCAACTCATTGTGGGATCAATGTATGACACTGTCAAACATCAAATCAGGATTTAGACTGGTTTGTCAGTTCGCAAAAGCATAAGAGCGAGTGTCCTGTCCACGGAGCAGAGTGATTATGTTGACGCTGCCTTAATTGATTCTGATGAAAAAAGTTTATATGAAGATAAGGAGTTAGTTGCTAATACGACTACACTCTCTGAATTACTCCCGACTCCTGTGAGAAGCACTAGGAAGGCTACGAATAGACGAAAAGCTGTCAATAGTAGGGTGGGTGTGAAACAACAGCAACAAAAGCCGAAGCCAAGACACCACCATCAAAACCATCAAAACATCCTATGAAGAAGAAATCAGAAAATCGAAAATTGGAATCGTGGTTTTGCAACATCCGCAAAAGAAGAGTAATGAAGGTCATGCGCGTGTGTATTGCTTTTGCGACCTACGTTCAGGAGGAACGTGTTGGATTCACGAAGTTTGATAATGATTTTATTTGCCCAAAGTGCGATGTGTAGAAGAATTTTTTATTAAAGGAAATAAATGCGTTTAATCTAAATATATTTTTGTGGTCAACATTATAGACCATATTAAGTACACAGACTACGCAATATGGCCTAACTGTACTTGTTGTGTTTTCTTTTTTTACCAGTTTGCTAAGTTTTGAATTCCTTTGAAATATGTATTTCTGCCTCCCAACAAGTTACTCTTTCACATCCATTTCATGGAAATAAGTTATTTGCATTATAAAAAATTTAAAAAAATATTGCTTTGGTAGGCCACATAGAGTACAGTTAATGGTACACATAAAGGCCTTAGAAATATTCTTTTATTTTTAAATATTTGCAAATATGAGTACGATATATCAGAATAATTATTTAAAATTTGTTTATACTATTAAAATAATAGTTATTTATGATATAAGTGCTAAAAGTGACATTTTATTTTGTGAGAAGGGAAGTTTGGGACACGACGCCGAAGGCGGAGTGTTCCATCCCTTCGAACAAAATAAAATCACTTTTAGCACATATATCATACACTATTTTTTCTACAAACACCATTAAAAGTACAAATCAATGCATTTCTTACGTTATTAAATTTATAAAATATCATTTGGAAATACAATTATTCATGAAGAGTATTGTTGCTAAGGTAATGAAAATTCGATCGTTTGTTGACAAGTAACTTCAAATCTCGTGACAGCGCCGAAGAAAATTTTTTGTTTGCAAGTAAAACACTATCCACTTCAGATTACTTATTCCAACTGTAGTTTCTCTAACTGTACATTTAATTATAAATAAATATTCCTTTGATTTCTTATTTTTTTTTTATATATCGCGCCAGTGTTAATAGTAAATCACGTCATTTACTTTTAGCACTAGTGCCATAAAATCACGTTTTAGACACTGACAGCATACATACGTTAAAAATTAAACTTTTACTAACGTTTGTAGAAAAAAATAATTAAACTTATATGACACATTTTTTAAATTACCCTGTTCCAAATCGTCTAGGTAATTTTTAATTGCATAACAGTATCTCTTAATACATATAGAAACGCATTTGCTGTTCTAAAAGCAACTAAAGCTATTAAACAAATTAAAGGTACTACTGAATTTGATATGGAATAATCATAGCGTGCTTGATCTTTCGCGTATACTGGAAATCTCACTTTCTTTGCCTGATTTGAACCCAAAAAACAATGATAAAAAACTCAATTTGATTTTTAGTATAGATAATCCAATCTATTATGAAGGTTTTTATAAAATATATTTAAACACAAGAAAATATGCTGAATAGATACGAAACAAAGCCTTGAAAAAGCTGTTGCGGTATTTTGCAGCAATACAACCACTAGACAGCGTCAAGTTGTTTGAAGTTGTAGAATCCGAAAAGATTGAGAATGTGACATGACGTTTTCGAGGAGTCTGGATTAAAGACTATGTAGTAAACACGTGTCGTGATTCATTGCTGGCGCACATCCCTAAATAATGGCCATTTGCTTGTATTTATAGGCGCAATTAATTATTTGGGTCTTATTTTGCACACATGGTCTGCGACTGAACTACGTAGCTGCTTCGTAAAACCTTTGCAAAAACTTGAGAGACTTTGTGTTTTGACTGTTCATAAATATTCATTACAAATAAATAAATTTTGCGTAGTTTCTGGAGAAGCTTTTTAGCCGATCGGTACAAAAGCACTTATAATTCAAGGTATATTTACCTAAACACAATAAGCAAAAAATTGGGGAAAATCATATTGTGTTCTTACAATTAAATTTAGATACAAAAGAATACATTTCAAACTAAATAGTTATATTATAAAGTTTATATAAATTCTAGGGTTTTTAGTCAAATCTTTCGTTGTCGTTTGAAAATTAATTGAATCGGCTTTGGCATTTCCAGTTAATACCAAGGTAAGGCCTTTTAAATGCTCATGTGGCACTCAACATTTTAAATATTTTTTAAACAGCTTTAATTATAAAAATAAGGATCTAGAAATGTTGCCTTCGAAGAAAGTGCAAGGAAATTCTTTAATGCGTTTAAACATTTGGGCGAGAATTTGTCCAACATTTAATTATAAATAAGTAGAGTAGAGTCGCGATAATTAGAACACGCGTTAATCCGAACAGCAGTCGACTCGAGTTACCTTGTCTCAATGATCCGGAAAAAATTGTGCTAATCCGAACAGCACCTCTGATTTCCATTTTGCACAATCCGTTTTTTCTACATTGTAAGTGTCGTCCAGGATTTACACACATTGAACACTCATTGAAGAGAACGATCTGAAATCACCAAAGGCGATTCGACGTTGCTGATGACAGGTTGACGTTATTGACGAAGAATCGACATTTTTAAAGATAAGTTAAAACAAGTGAAAATGATCGGTAAGGCTGGTAACAACACTGGTAAAGATCATTTGTCATTGCTGAAAACGATCCAACGCCGAAAGGGACGAATTGAAATCGGCGAACGCGATTCGACGTTGTTTGGGACGATTTGACATTATTGAGTTAATGTTATTGAGAAAAAACTGGCATTGCGGTAGATGATTTGAAGCAACTGAAAAGGATTGCTAAGGTTGGTAACGTCCGCTGGTACAGACCATTAGTCACTGCTGAAAACGATTCAATGCCCAAAAAGACGATTTGAAGTTAGCCAAGGCGACGTTGTTGAGAAAGAATCGACATTGCTAAAGACGATTTGAAGCATCTGAAGACGTTGGGTAAGGTTGGTAAAGTCCGCTGGTAAGGACTATTTGTCATTGCAGAAAACGATTCAACGCCGATTAGAACGATTTGAAATTAGCGTAGGCAATACGACGTTTTTGAGGACGATTTGACATAGTTGACAGCGATTTCACATTGTTGCTGAAGCTACTAAAAACGATTGGTAAAGCAGGAAAGGTTTATTCGTAAGAACAAATTGTTATTGCTGAAAACGATTTCCCGCTGAAAATGACGATTTGAAATCATCGAAAGCGATTCGCCGTTGTTGAGGACGAATCGATATGACAAGATAGCTTGAAGCAGCTGAAGACCATTAGACTTTGTTAAGGAAAATTTATCAATGCTGAAAACGTTTCAACCTTTACATCGCCAATTATTATTCAAAATTGTTGAGTTGACGATGATGTTATGCATTGATAACTTCCATTTGATATTGCTAAAGACAATTCGAACATTCTAAGAAAGATTTTACTGTGATAAGGGTCGAAGACGAATCGATATTGCGGAGAACGATTAGAAGTTGTTAAATTTCCCAGTATGATGCTCGACTTTGCTCAGAAAGGCTAAATTAAATATTGGTGAGAAATTACTAAACCAATCGGAAACACTTTATATAATTTAAATAGAGTATACTTTATTTTTCAGGGCTGGGGTGGCCCAGTGCTAAGAGAGTCAGGCTTTGTATGTGCAAACGCTTTTCGGTTCGAATCACTCCAGGGGTCAGAAAATTTTTCTATTTCCCTGGTTGGTTGCTACTGGGCCCCGGTCTCTATTTGCCTTTGGGAATGCAATTAGTGGCACTCCTCGTGTTACGGTCGCACTTCAAGAGTAACAAGACTACATACGCATACACCTTATATCAGATAGGTTAAGCACGGTTACGCACCAACACGGTAATCCGCAGAGTCGGGCCCTGTTGTGCTTTGCACAAACTAGTTGAGTCTTGCGTGACACCAAAGTGATGGGCCTACAAGCCCTGTGAAAGCTCCAATAATAATATTTTAATTTCATTTCAGTGATTATGTGGGTTACTAGCTAAACTGTTTTGTTGGTCTTAGGAATGTCCGGCAAGAACGGCACAAGAAGGGAAAATAATTATTTATTATACGTTTCCGATACTTTTATAAATATAAAATATTTAACAATAAGTAGAAACTTAGGTAATTTTGATAACTAAAAAGCAACAAGGAATAAAATTGAAGGCCTGCTATTTTAGTTACAATTACAAACATATTCATTTATTGAAAAATTTGATTGTTTAGAGGAAAAGTTCTTATTAATATAAAATACATCAGTTAAAAATAGCGAGCAACGACAGTTCGTAACGTTTTCCATGTTTTTAGTTTTATAATTACACGCTCTGATCCACTGATTAAAATGTTACACAAACCACAAAAGTTTTACAACTTAGAAACTATTAAAATTGTACGAAAAGCTCTATAGCTTGAAAACTCCTTTAGTTTCAAACAATAGCGTTTTATAAAGTTCTTTTTAACGTTAAACTGAAAATATATATGAACAATTACATACATTACACTGGAATAAACGTACGAAACCAAAACCTACTTTGAGACGATAATTAAAAAGTTTTAACACGGACCGAATAAAATTACAGTAAATATTAACTTTGATTGCAAATATATCATATTTCTAAAACTAATTTATTGGAGTTGTTGTTTTTCGTATCTACAGTTTGTAAACATTCTATATAAATTAGTTTCATACATATGTGTTTAATTAATGTTGTATTGATTTTATTTTACATTTAATGAAAAAGGGATATTTAATTATTCTGTTGTTTACGTATTCAACTGTTTGGCGTGTATGGCAAGAATCACAGTCCTTGTATGATTTCGAAAATCACAGAACACTGTTTTTAAGAGATTTATTACAAATAGAGTATTTGAGGTACAAGTTTAAGTTTTTGTAACTAATATTAGAATTAAATTGATTTAATATTTCAGTTAATGTTCTATGAACAATGAAACGACAATATTGACGACGACAAATACGTAGCCTAGCAGGGATTGACACTATTTTTTTCATATTATTAATAAACTAATTATATTTCCTTTTACACTGATCACACTGTAGTGAGTAAAACAGCAACAGTATTTTACCGTTTTTTTTATATAACGAATACTTCAGTAAGATTATTTGGGGACAGTCTGCAATAGCAGATGAAGCATAACCTCGTGCTTTCGTATTAAATGTTAACGTGCGTTATTATCGCTAATAAATGTAATTCTTCTTCTCTCCTTCTTGGTCACTCCTTCTCTGTCCACTTCTGGACGTAGGTCTCTCTTAATCCTTTACATACTTCATGGTTCTTTGCTGCTTGCAATCCAGCTTTTTGAGGCCACTTCTTTTATGTCGTTCAGCCAACGTTTTTTGGCCGGCCAATACTTCCTCTTGAACTTCTTGGTCTCCATATTGTAGTTCTGATTGTCCATCGCTCGTCTGGTTGTCTAGCTATGTGGCCCACCCAGTTCCATTTAAGCTCCGCTACTCTTCTACTGGCGTCTATAAGTTTTGTTCGACGACGGATTTCAACATTACTGATGCTATCTCTAAATCTTAAGCCAAGCATATTTCTTTCCATGGCATGCTGAGCTGTTCTTAACTGTTTCATGGATTTTTCCGTAAAAGCCATCGTCTCCATGCCATAAGTTATTACCGATAGAATGCATTTGTCATAAGTATACTTACTTCTTTAAGTTATTTGGTAATTCGCTTTTCAGAATATAAGACAGGTTGACAAACGCTGTCCATTTTTGTCAGAGTTTTCTAGTTATTTCGGCCATTTTGTTAGCTTTCCCCAGTTTAATGATACTAGGTATAATATATTCTGTCACATTTTCTATTGGACTATTATCGATGACAATATGAGTTGGTTCTGGTGACATGATTTTCGTTTTGTAATAGTTCATCTTTAATCCCGCTTCTAGTGATCTACTATTTAATTCTGATAACATCTGTTGTAGATTAGTTTAATTGTCGCTGATAATGACTATATCATCTGCAAAGCGGAGGTGATTTATGTATTTTCCATCTAAGTTTATCCCCATTTCGTTCCATATCAATTGCTTAAAAATGTTCTCAAGTGCTGCAGTAAACAGTTTAGGGGATATGGCATCTCCCTGTCTGACATCTCGTTGTATGCTAATTGCTTCAGTTACGGTATCTTCATCTATTCTTACTGTCATAATGGCGTGGTCATAGATATTTTTGAATAAGTCCGTATATCTAGAATCCACTCTCGCATTGTCTAGTGCTTTTAGTACCATCCAGGTCTCGATTGAATCAAAAGCCTATTCATAATCCACGAAGGCCAGATGAAGAGGTATGTTATATTCCCCGGACTGTTTAATTAAATTTCTGATTGTTTGGAGGTGGTTTGTCGTGCCGAATCATTTTCTGAATCCCGCCCCTTCTTCGGGGGTTGGTCAAATTCCAATTCATTATTCAAATGGTCATTATTTTCGTCAATAACTTACGCAAGTGTGAAAGCAGGCTAATAGTTCTATAATTTTCCATGTTAGCACGACCTCCCTTTTTATACAGTAGAATCACTTCGGCGTTGTTCCATAGTTCTGGTACTTTACCATCTTCGATACACATATTTAGCACTCTTTGGATCATACGTAATAGCGAGTCTCCTCCCATCTTCAACATCTCGACTGTTACACCGTCTCTACCAGGCGAACGTCTATTTTTCATTTCCATTAAAGCTTTGGTGATTTCCTGCTTAGTAATTTCAGGAACGTCTTCTTAGTTTACATTCCTTACTGTGGGGCTTTGAAGTAGAATGTCTCTTTTTTATTTATATCCCTCCTACTATATAAGTTTTTGTAGAATAATTCTACAGCCTGTTTTAAGCTTTCTCTGTTTGCAATTTCTCTTCCATCTTTATCCTTTAGTTTTGTAATCATAGATTTTCCTTTGCTTCTTTCTTGTCTTAATACCCTCACATTCATGTTGTCTTCTATTGTTTGTTTTATTTTCTGAGTATTGTATGTTCTAATATCTTTTCTTATCCTTTTACTTGTTTCTCCATATTGGGGTGAGTTCTCGTCTACTGTGCGTCTTCCCTGCATCAGTTCTTGAATTGCGACACTTAGTTTCTGCCGTTTAATTAATTTTTCTCCCATAAAGGCTTTTTTGGCGTATGTAAAAATGCCATTTGTATTGTTTGCTGTTAACTCGTTTAGCCTTAAAGTGTTATTCTGTTTTATAGGTGCCATTTTCTTGTCCATAAACTTGTGATATTTGTCTTGATGAGTTTTTAGGATTTCCGACATATTTTTCACGTTCTTCTTTTGTATGAGTTTAGTTATTTCTTGCTTCATATTTATCAATAATTCGGATCTAACCAATCGGTGATCGTGCTTGTACTAAAGTTATTGAGTACCGATACATCTTTCACTGTATGTCTGCTATTTGTTATTAGGAAATCTATTTCGTTTTTTGTTACTCCATCCGGGCTTCTCCACGTCCATGTATTTTGTTTCCTTTTCTTAAAAAAGTTATTCGTTAAGTATAGTTTGTTTTGATGTATATAATTTACGAGTGTTTCCCCTCTGTTGTTACGGTTTGCTAATCCGAAATCACCTACATACTCTTCGTCGGATTCGTTTAATAAACATAATTAGATTACTTAATTAGTACTAATATAATATGACTGTTAATTCATACCGACGCATTTTTACAGTACTCATTGTCCATAAATATTCTGAATTATTTATGGAAATACATTTAATTTTATTAATTGATATTATTTAGACCTATAATAA